>JAOTRH010042265.1:0-20086 GCA_034768845.1 Heliamphora exappendiculata
GGGCAAACTACCAAGTCAACAACTATTGATAATGAGGACTCAAAGGATACTTGGAGGCTCTACGTGGATGGCTCTTCGTGCAACTAGGGGGCTGGAGCAGGAGTAGTACTGTACAACCCTGAGGGAATCCTCATAGAGATGGCTGTTCGGCTAGACTTCCAGGCCACCAACAACGAAGCCAAATACAAAGCCTTGCTAGCTGGGCTCAAAGATATCATAAAGCTGACGGCCAAAAAGGTCAAAGTATTCTGTGATTCACAGTTAGTAATAAATCAATTCAAGGGAAAGTACCTAGCCAGAGATGACAGAATGCAGGCGTACGTCCAATTAGCACAACAAATGGCCAAAGACATTCCATGTTTTGGGATCACCCATCTCTCATCCCGAGAAAACAACCACGCCGATTCCCTGGCTTCCCTAGCATCAGCTGTTAGTACTAGGAAAAAATGGTGATTTCAATGGAAGTTCTCCAATAGCCGAGCATTGTTAATCTCGAAGTGAAGTCGGTCTACTGCTCGGAACTAGGTCCCAGCTGGATGGATCCCTTAAAAGAATACCTCGTGAAAGGTGAGCTACCTGCCGATCAGAACGAAGCCCGGGCTTTAAGAAGGAAGTCAATAAGGTTCTGGATCTCTAGTTCGGGGGATCTGTACAAGAAGTCCTTTACTAGGCTCTACCTCTTCTGTGTGCACCCGAACAAAGTCCAAGACCTCTTGTTCGAAATACATGAAGGAACTTGCAGCAGCCATACTAGGGAGCGATCATTGGCTCATCGAGCAATCTCTCAGGGCTACTGGTGGCCCTACATGCAGAAGGGCGCATAGCAGTACATCCAGAAGTGTGACAAGTGCCAGAGGTTCAGCCCAGATATACACATCCCAGCCGGAGACCTGTCCCCACACACAAGTCCTTGGCCTTTTGTTCAGTGGGGGTACGACATAGTTAGTCCCTTCCCAAAGGCCACAGGCCACAGGAAATACCTCCTTGTTGCCACGGACTACTTCACTAAATGGGTGGAGGCTGAGCCCTTGGCCAATATCAGGGACGTTGATGTAAAGACGTTCGCGTGGAAGAACATCATCACCCCGGATTGACATCCCCTGAGCAATTATCTCCGACAACGGTACTTAGTTCGATAGCTCTCTATTTAAAATTTTTTGTTCGGGGCTTGGGATTAAGAATTACTTCTCCACCCCGGCATACCCTCAAAGCAATAGACAAGCTGAAGCCACCAACAAGACTATCATTGACGGACTCAAGAAGAGAGTGGATACTGCTAAAGGAAGATGGGTCGAAAAATTGCCCTCAGTTCTGTGGACTTACCGAACTACTCCAAGGAGGTCCATGGGTGAAACTCCCTTTTTCCTAGCCTATGGGGTAGAGGCAGTGATACCACTAGAGGTCGGATTACTGACAATCCAAACAGAGGCCAATACTCCCGGAGCCAATGATAAGGCACTGGCCTTGGACCTTGATTTAGCCGAAGAACGTAGGGCGATGGCCACTATTAAATTGATAGCCTACCAGCAAACCCTTGCCAAAGAGTATAATAAGAGGGTGAAACTCTGTGAGTTCGGCTTGGGAGATCTGGTCCTGAGAAAGGTACTCGGCCATATGAAGGATCCAGTACAAGAGAAGTTGGGCCCGAACTGGGAAGACCCATACAAGGTTACCTCTAAGGGCGGCAATAGCGCATACCACCTAGAGGACTTAAATGGGAAGGCCGTCCCCTGGCCGTGGAACGCTAACAACCTCTGCAAGTTTTACTTTTAGTCTTTTTGTTTCTTCTAATTTTCCCTTATAAAACGCCGGTGTTCGGCATGAGCTTTTCCCCTTCACTCGTAAAATTTTTATCAATTGGCATCCTTGACAAAAACTTGGGGGGCATACACCGATACGGCAAGGCAAGCACAGGGCCAACACAACGAACTTCTTCAACAGCCTAAGTTCGATGTTTATCTGAACAACTTATTCCCTTAGTATGGACGTTAATCCCATACTAAGAATGATTAAGCCTAAAAAGGCTAAGTTCAAAATTCATCTGAACTATTTAAGCCCCTAGTATGGATGGTAATCCCAAACCTAGGATGTTTGAACCTAAAAAGGCCAAGTTCAGAGTTCATCCGAATTATTTAAACCTTTAGTGTGGATGGTAATCCCATACCTAGGATGTTTGAGCCTAAAAAGGCCAAGTTCGAAATCTATCCGAACTACTCAAACCCTTAGTATGGATGGTAATCCCATACTTAGGAGGATTAAGCATAAATTGGCTAAGTTCGATGTTCATCAAAACTCATTTAGCCCCTAAGAATGGGAATTGATCCCATTCTTATGATTCATGGCGCCTCAAATTTTTTTTTTTGATAATTATTCGAACTAGCCCTTAGTATGAGTGATGATCCAACTCTTGGATAATTAAGCATTTTTTAGTTAAGCTTGAAATGTTAAGTATTGAAGTATGTCCGAATTATTGAAACTGTCAGTACGAAAGTCAGTCATGGACAATGCAAATATGGAAAGCAAGACTAAAGCAAAGAGTTTTTCTCATTAACAAAAGAGGAGCTGAAACCCTCGAAGCTACAAGAAAGGCCCAGAAGGGCAGTACAAAAATAGATAAAGAAAAAGAAGATAGAAGCCTTCAGGGGGCGGCCCAAAAATCATCAGTGATTTTTGCTGGGGTTCCGACCTCCTCAATGGCCACATGGGCAGCCACCTCCGCCTCAGCATTTCCCTGAATGGCAGCTTCAGCGGTACCAGCCTCAGCTTCCCTGACTACTCCTCCCTCCTCCTTCGCCGCTTGCTTGCTTAGCAAAGGGACGCCCTTGTATAAGAGGAAGGATTCATCGACCCCGACGACTTTGAGGGCGGCCTCCCAAGCAAAGCTAAAGATGATATGTTGAAGTCCTGGGATCTGTGCCTTGAAGTCTTTGGTTGCCTCAGCAACCCCCGCCGAATAAGCCTTAGAAGCCTCCTCCTTCGAACGGGCCAGCTCGGCTTTGGTCTCCCCCTTCTCCTTCAGTTGCCTCTTTAAGGCAATTTCTTGAACTTCAAGCTCGAAGACCCTTACCCGAGCAGTGTCGGCGGCCTGCGTCTTCTCCGAAGGCTACCTTCCAGCTTTCTAATTTGCTGGAGGTACTTGGAGTTGGCCTGGCAAAGCTTGGTCAGCTTGGCCTCTTGCGCCTCAACCCACTCAACCATTACCATCAGACGTTGAAGGCTCTACAAAGAGGAAGAGCATCAGTCACAAAAGAAACGTAAAGCGAAAGATAAAAGGACCGAATTGATGAAAGAGGGTGTTTTGGGGTAATACCTGGACCGAGTGGCGGACTGAGGATTTCACCCGCTGCTCGTGAGGAAGCTTCCAAGCCTCCTCCATATCAGCCAGAAGTAACAAGGCATTGGACAAACTGAATGCGGTGTCCGGGGATTTCGCCTTGTCTTCGACTGTGATCACCCGATCACCCCTCCTGAGATCGGGTGACCATGGCTCTGCCTCCTAGGACTGTTCCACTACAGTCTTCCCCTTCTCTCTTCTATCCCTCTCTCTTCTCTCTTTTTCCTTCTCCTTCTCCTTCTCTTTCCCTTGATCCTTCGAAGGGGTGCCCTCAACCTTCTTCAACCTCTTCAAGGGGGCTGGGATGTAGCTTTAGAGATAGGAGCCGCCTCATTCGCCAGTTCGGCGGCAAGATCAGCCGAAGGCTTCTCCAATGCGGTAACCTTCTTCTTCGGTCCCCCAAGGGTGAGGAACTTGCTGAGGTCGGCAGTGAGAGCTTTCTTTTGTGCCATTTTGGCTATTTCTTCAAAGACTGAGAAATCGACATATGAAGAAGACGAGGAGGAGATGGAGATTGTGTAACCCCGGGATGAAGGCTCTGGCCTGCCAAGAAGGAGAGGGGGCTGAGCAACTGTAACTGACGTCTCTGCTTGGGTGAAGGGTAGGACCATCGCTTCAGGGATGTCCGCAGGCACGGCTGCTGGACCGGCAATTCGAACGCCTGATGTGCTCGGCCTGATGAAACTCTTGTATGTAAAAATATACTTCAAAAGGATATGAGCAGCTCTCCCCAATCCTCTTTGCTCTGGCACCCCTTGTAGGCCCTAACCTTGGCTAGGTCCTCAAGATGTACCCTAGGGAGGGGACCTCGAGCTCGACTATTTGCAACCTCACCTGTGCCGAACAGAAAGCAAAAGCACAAGATTGTCAGAACAAGGAAAGACCAGTAATGGGTAAAACATAAAACCAAACATGTAACGAGCATAACTACCAGGCCTAAGACCATCCTTCCGGGGGACGGTGAAGATATCTTGTACCTCTCTGGGGCCGAACTCAAAATTGCCGGTCACATAGACGAAGTCGTCATCTATGTCCTTGCTGGAATCAGGAAGTTCGATCACCAGCTTCTCGGCTACTCTCTTAGCCTTGAGGTAATACGATCCGGATGGATGTTTAACCATGTTATAGCAGTAAACAATATTCCATATACCAAGGTTGGTACCCCGAATACGGTTTAGTTCTACAGTTCCCATGATTACTCTAAACACGTTAGAGGAGACCTGCATGGGGCTAACTCGGTAATGCCGAAGAACCCGGCGAAGCAAGGGATGAAGAGGGAACCGTACTTCCCCCTCCACTATGGCTACAAGTGGGAGGGGGAGCTTTTCCTAATTCCCCTCGTGCGAGTCACCAGCATTGGATAGAGTGAGGCCGACATCATCTAAAATCTGGTACCGATGCCGAAAAACCTCCATGGCTGCCGACGTCGATACCAGCTTTCTCAGTTTGCCCATTTAAAGAAGAAAAGAAAGAGGAAGAGGAAAAGGAGAATAAGAAGATATGAGAAAATGGGGGCAAACTAACCTCAAAGCACTAGAAGGAGTAGTGAAAAGGGAGAAAGGATGCTTACGAGCCTTTGAAAATCATTTTTAGCCGTTGAATTCTGGGAAATGCTTCGCCGGAAATCGCACTGGGAGGGTTTGGAAAAGTTCAGAAACGGTGAAAAAAGATAGAAACGGCAACACGATTGGCTTTCATACCCGTCGTCCCAAAAGACAGGCGCATTCAATGCGCTGTACGTTTGGAATGACGTGAACAAATCATTGATTGAAGTCTGCCACCGCCTCCGCATGCCAACCAGGGCGCGCCACGTCACCCAACACAAGGCTCGAGACATGCCGTCGTTATTCATGAGGGCACAAGAGACCTGGGCAGTAGAACCATCACCCGGAGAACTGAATAGATGTCTCCGAACAACGTCGTACCCCTTGTAACCCCAGATACTCAGCACGTATCCCGAACTGTGTGACTGGGTATTCACCGAGCAACCTAGGCTGACAATCAAGCAAGAATTCAAAGCTCTAGTCCATCGCCGAGCAGTATAGCCGAATAATAACTAGAGCTTGGGGCAGCTGATGGTGGACAAAAGCTATGGGCCTAAGGCCCAGCCCGAATGATTGGAGGCAAGGATCCAAAAGGAAAACCAGCTCGAAATGGACTTGTCCAAGATTTGAATAAGCCCGAATCCACTGTTGTTCGGGCCCTGCTAGTTCGACCCACCCCATATAGGGGCAGAACGGACCTATGAAGCCCACGTCGGCCCCTCAATGGAAGGAATAGTTTTCATATTGAATACGATTTGATCAGATATACAAGATAGGAACAAATCAACATCAGGACAACATGATGGAAACAAATCTATAGGATCGATGGAAACAAATCGCATATACAGGATAGAAAACAATTCCTTACTAATATGAGGTATGATCCTAAGAAGATTCAGTCTCCATTAGTCCTGACCCCTGTATAAAGAGAGGCACCCCCAAACCACCAGGTAGGCAATTCTTAACCCCAAAACTCTTGCTTGGAAACCTCTCAGAGAGATATCTAATTTGAGCATCGGAGTGCCTCCCAGCCATAACCGGTCGGTAGGCGCTAACGGTGCTCTTGGTGGTTGCAGGTGTTCGTCGGCGGAGCAAGGAGCATCAAGTGAGTTCGGAATCCAAGGAGTCCGGTCCATACTCTGTTCGGGGTCATCAATATTAGGCCAGTTCATCTGGTCCTGATTGTGCCGAACAAGTCCAAACAGTTTGTACCGCGCACAATAATACACAAGTGACGCATATACATTTTCTCGACTGAATATACAGCCACGATTTGACATTTGAAATAAATCTTTTAGATTTTAGTTGAATCTCAACTGCAAGCTTAGTTTAGTTAATCTGCTTATTGCGAACTCGCTAGTTAATTGTGAATTTCTTGCTACTTGTTCAGCTTTCTTCCTCTTTTGCTGTTGTTTTTTAACATTAACACTTGATGTAATACGTCTATTATGAACTCGGTTAATATTTAAGATTATAATTAATAAAAAATAGTAAACAATAATAAATATAACTTTATTAAAATATTGTTGTACATTTTGGCCCAATAGCACAAAACTTGGATAAGGTCCTCACAACACAAGTCACAAGAAAATGTCATTTCATTTGCAAGAATCCAAAAGATTTAAGCAAATCAGTCCAAACTGCTTGTCTGTCTGAGAGCTGAAATGCACTGTCCAACAGGGCATTGGGGGTGTCATGAACTTTTGGTTAAATAAATAAATATTTTCTAAAATAAAAAATAAATAATAATATTTTTAAAAATATATGTGAAAAGTTATATAGGAAGTAGATGGTTATGTAAAGTTGTTTTCAATTGAGAATTTATTATTTATTAAGTAAATAAAAATTCATATTTATGCTAGTTAGTAGGAAAGAAAAACATGTCGATCACTTGAGTTTTATCAAATTTTGTCGATGTTCCTCGTGTTTTCTTATTATAATAGTTTAAAATTGAAAATATGGATTTTTTTTATGCATCCCAACAATGGTATGAAAATGTAAAATTCTCTTTTTATATAATACAACTCAATTAAAAAAATAAAAAAAAACCTTAGAAAACATGAAAAGGCAAGCTTTTAGTGAAAATGTAACTTTTTCATATTTGATGAACCTTTTAAAATTTTACTTTTTAGATTTAACTAGTTAACAATAATTAAAAAAAATAGAAAAGATTTAAAAATATCTTTAAAAAATCAACGGTTAAATGAGGCCAGATAGGGCCTAAGTCAACTTTTATGATGAATCAATTGTTTATCCTGAGCGAACCTTTATTGGTTTTTGTTAAATGTTTTTTTTTTACTATTCTGATTTGTTTTTATTAGTGGAACCAAAAATGATAAAGAACATTGCACACAACTTGAAAATG
The DNA here is from genome assembly GCA_034768845.1 of Heliamphora exappendiculata. Taxonomy (NCBI): domain Eukaryota; kingdom Viridiplantae; phylum Streptophyta; class Magnoliopsida; order Ericales; family Sarraceniaceae; genus Heliamphora; species Heliamphora exappendiculata. The sequence goes on from JAOTRH010042265.1 coordinate 7,244, forward strand.
TCCACTACCAACAAACCAAAAATCAGATCAACTTTTTGGCCTTCCTTTTTTTTTTTTTTTTGTAATTAGTTGTACTTGTAAGCAAATTTGGTTCATTCTTTTATTTTTAAATTCTTCTAGTCAAGTTGAGCTTAAAACTAAAATATTTGGACTTAGTGAAAAAATCTCACTAAAGGGCAGCTCGGTACACCAAGTTACCATGTATTTGGGGTACAAGGAGAGGGGCGAATCATAATGAGTCTATAATACGCAGTCTTACATTACATTTATAAAAAAACTGTTTTCACATCTCGAATATGTAACGTCCAGATCACACAGCGATAACTCTAACGTTACGCCAAAATATTGCGCCTGCAAAAAAATCTCAAAAGCTATTACCAAACGCGTCCTTGTTACAATCATTCAGATTTAGAAGGATAAAATGCTGAGGTGTGAACAGCTGTTTTCCAACCGGCCCACAAGCTATTGCCAAGCCCATGGACTCCATTAAAAGCCCAATGCATCTTCACTTTTATATAAAAGCAATATCCAATTTGGTGTATATACTACATTTATTTGAAACCCATTTTGTTTTCTTCTAAAAAATACTCATAAATTACAACTGTCTAAGTATCAAAATCGTGTAAAATAACTCAATTATGATTTACGAAAATGTTCATCATCATACAATAGCCTCACGTTTTACAATAGTTTTTACATTTTTATGCCATATTTCATAATTATCATCGCACGTTCGTGCGTAGCAATTGCTCTCTAATATTATATCCCGGTTGATGTAATACATGTTGAAGTGTTAGGGTTGGCCTAGTAGAAGGGTTCTTAAATGTATATACTCCATACTTACAACAAGAATTTGAGTTTCGGCTCGGCCTTGTTATCCCGGTTGAAGTAATACATGTTCAATTGCTCTCTAATGTCTTGAACCAAAAAAAAAAAGAAAAGAAAAGAAAAAAGTACAGAGGTTCAAGCTGGAAGCCCAAAATGTAAAGGGCCATGTACTCTAGAGAATGTTGGGCCAGCCCAAATCAAGGTTTTGGAAAATTTTGACTTTACTACTCTGCTTGCTTTTAACACAAACGTGATTTTGTACCTCCACAGACCACTTCACTACATAGCAAGATTCTGTTGGGATTTACACAAATTTCTCAAAAATTAAGATCAACTGATTTAAGCAACCAAACAGAAACACACGTAGACTTGAATCTACAATAGCAAAATAAAATAACTACAACAACCAAGAACACAAAAAAGTACATGGTTCGACTGACTGTTTATCTCAAAAAGAGGAAAGAAACAATCAATTATATGAAAATAAAGATTACAATGATCACTATCTACTTCACAATATATCTGTGGTATCACATTGTGTATTAGACGTTCTCTCAGATGTTCTACAACTATCATGGACACCTTAATTTATACTAGTAGATAACTTTTAATTATGATAGGAGAATAAACCTTTAATAGAAAAATAGCAATTTAGGTTATTTTTTCCCACCAATGATAATAATAATAAAAACTAAAAAATTAGCAGCATAATTAGGAACGTGCCAAAATAGGCAGCGCTAAAATAATTAGCAATCGAACGTCCGTCCGGACGAAAACATTTCGAAATTCGAGACACAACCTAGCAGTTTCATTTCACTACTATGTTTGCTTCACACAAATGTGATTTTTCTAACTGGTAAACTTCATACAGAAAATTTGTTGTGACATTTCAAGTAGATAGAATCGCTAAATGTTAAGGTTATAACAAACCCTACGCAGGATCAATGAAAGATGAAAACAAAATAATAATAATAAAAAACAAAAATAATACATGGTGTACAGTATTTATCAAGTTTCAAACAACTTAACAACCAAGGCACATAATGCCAGAGTTCTATTTTGATATGACTGAAGGTATCTAGATGAACATTCTTGATATCAATCGAGAAAGCTTTTCATTACGTGTTACCTGAATAAACTAAAGCACATACTAACAACTTTCTCTTGTCCAAATTTATGAATCATTAGACTGTGATAGTATAGAGGTAATTTGGTTCTATATGATTGATGTGTGTCGTACCGTATTAAAAATAAATTTTTAAATCCTAAATTTAACTAAAATTTAGTAAAATAGCGGTTAAGTGTGTAAGTATCGTTTTAACAGGAATTGTAAGGCTGGGTCATAATTATTTATAATCAAAAATCAACCCAGTTCTTAAATAAAAAATTGGTTGTTTTGTTTATTAAACTAAAGACTAAAAATAAATAAAACTGTAATTAAAAGTTTAATCAGGTGAGGAGAGAAGATTCTAGAGTTTTGAATTCACCATAGCTAAACGGTTTAGATCTGTTAAGATTCAATTACTTTCTCACAGTTCAACTTAATCTTGTCCCGGGTACAAGCTTGACACGAATGATCAAGAAAGAATATGGTTATCCAAACCTGGTATAATCTATCTGAATTGGCACGAGTCGTTTTATCACAGAATAACTTATCTCACGTTTCGATTGAAATATGAAATTAAAACAGTTGTATGGTCTCATAATTACAATCACATAAAGCAAAAGTAAAAACTTAAATAAAGACTTTAAAGCTCATTGATAAAAACTCACCGTTTAAAAATCATACAACGAACTTAAAACTATTGTTAAAAGAAACAAGAAATTCTAACTGGATCTAAATATCGAACTAGGATTTCATCGAATCCTAGACAAAGAGATCAGCTCCTCATGCAGTGGCAACAGTCCATGAAGAAGAAGAATCGATTTTCAACCTCCGTTTCTGCCTTCTCGTCACTTTTCGAACTCTAGCCGGCGCCCTTTTTATCTTTCCTTGAACTCTAAAATGAAAGATAATAGGTTATGCCCCATAACTGCCTATTTATAACGAGGCTGCGCCTTATTGTTTTTAATTCTCGTGCAACCTATTTTCGTGTCCCGTTTGAACGAAATGTTTCTGGTAAAAATCGTTTTGACCCTCGTTCGAATGAAAAGTTAAGTCTTCATCCATCGGCACAAAAATAACTAGGATGTCTTTTATGCTTTTTTTTTTCCACTTTTTGTCCCGTTTTAGCCTGTTTTTTCACTATCTTGCCTATTTTGATACTAACACCGAAATACTTATAAGACCCATTAATAAACATAAAGTCGAGACTTAGGTAATATAAACCCATTAATAAACATAAAATCGAGGCTTAGGTAATATAATTCGTAGGATTCAAACAGTGCTTTTATGCACCGATCAACTGTATTTGTTTCTCTTATGATTTTTTTTGTCCCGCTCTCGATTATATATAATAAATATATCTATATATATAAATGCATATATTGAATTTTTTCAAAACACATAACAAGACCAAAAGATAAAAATAATATATTTATTTACTATTTCTATTTTTTATATTTCTATTTTTGGTCATTCATCAAATATTATTTCTTAGTTTATTGATCCTGTTTGGGCAAATGTTGCTTAATGGTTTATTTATTTATTTTTTGCTTATTTTAGCTTAAAATTTATAAAATTTGACTTATTGAGTTTTTTTTTTAACTTTTTTAATATTTTGATCAAAAAATTGTATTTTCTCAACTCGTCTTAATAATAGTAATTTAAAAAATATAATAATTTGATTAAATGATAAAATAAATTCACTAAAAAAAATCAATAACTAATAAATCAATAAACTAAATTTAACCATTCAGTGTGTCTTTAATTCTCGTTTCTATCAGTATCTTAAAATTTATAAATACTTCCGGCATATTATTGTCCTTGCCCTATTCTACTTCTTTCCCAATTTTTTCTTTTGAATTAAAAAATAAAAGCATCACATCCACCCCACCCTGCATCCTGTCTCGTTGCCATTCATCCTGCCTCGTTGCCATTCTTTATGTTGTGTTTGGATTAGTCTTTTTTTATATTTTTTTTGATCTTTTAAGTTTTTTTTTAATAAAAAATTAAATATAAAAAGATATAATAAAAAACCAACTTGGGCCAAATCAGTTGGCTGCTTGTGTTTGGACTATTTTTTTTTTAAAATTTTTTTAATTTTTTAACTTTTTTATAAAAAAATAAATGTAAAAAAATATAAAAAATCTAACTTAAATCAAATTAGTAAACTTTTTTAAAAGCTTTTAAACAAGAAGCTTCACACATTCCTTACATGCAACATACATTTCTCATTCTTTGTTACATTACAATTTAATTTATAAGTTAATATTTTCCTACTAATTTGTTCATGTTTTTAGTGTTAGAGTTGTAAAGTCTGATACATCTACGATTTTGTTATTATTGCAAATTTTAAATTTTATATTGCATGCTGAGCCTTGTAAATATTTTTTTCCCATTTCAAAAATAGAAAATGTTAATAAAATATCCAAATGAAAAAAATAACACTACAAAAAGAAATAATCACTTCTTTTAGCATTGAATGTGGAATAGAATATTGGAAGTGCAAATCAACAAGCTCTTTATTAGTAAAGGCACGGGTTGGGTGAAAATAAAATTAAAAGGTGATAAGTCGGTTCGATTTGAATTGGATCATATGATTCGAACTGGATAAAAATTTACATGATTTGATTTTGATTCTAATAAGTTAAAAATTGTTTATAACTGTTCGATTCATGATTTTTAAAAAACGTCCACAATTCGAACGCAAAGCATTTGCGTACTTCTTCTTTTTTATATGAACTTTGCATATTTAAAATTTTTATTTTTTTTATTGCCATAGGTGAGTGGAATATTTGTTTTAGTACGGATTTTAAATATAAATTTATATTTGATGATCATAATCATGTTTGTGTAAAGACTTGGAGTTTTTACTTTTTGCGTATGGACTGTTCGCGTCAGTCTGTTCACTGCTTAAGCAGTGAATTTTGTCTTGCAGCATTTTTTCCTTCTATACGTAGAAACCGAGAATCTTAACTAACCGCTCGATTAGTCTGACACTATTTGTAGTTTTTTAATATTTTTTTGTTCTATTTTTGTTACGCTGCATCATTCAACCATAACTCCAAGAGATCAAGTGTTAAATATTAAAGAATTAGACATTAATAATTTGTCATAAATTTGTCAAACAATAAAGAATTAAACAAAAGATCTAATTTCGTAACAATATATTTATATAAATAGATGTTTCGAGTAAAGCTAATATCAAAAAATTTCCCACTCCATTCCACCCCACCTTGCCCCGCTTCCTAAACTTTCTCAAATCAAATAAAATTGTTCCGAACAACTCAAATTAAATTAGATACTCTCTGTCTCATATCGAATATGTATTATTATCTCAATCATCAGTGTTATAAGCTATGAGCAAGCCGCAAGTTATATTCAATGGTTTCGAATGCATAATATTACAAAAAAAAACTCGTTTAATAAATTATTCATATAAAAAATAAATTAATTGAATGTCAACATAATGTGGTTGTGCCTTTTCTTTCTAAACTTAGATCATAATTCATGTGGTTTCGTGGTTTATTTGTATTGATGAACCTTGAATTTGGGAGGAAGGATTAGTCGCAACGTTATTGCTATTGTAATTGCAAATAAATTGTTTTGAAAATAAATATTTGCGACAAAAGTGGCACGATTGTGTTACGATTGATGTCCTAATAATTTAATTTTTTTTAATAAATATTATAATATAAATAATTAATATACAATTCCTAATAAAAAAAACAATTGTGACACCGCGTGCTCGTACCAATTATGACACTTTAAATTTGAAATCGAATTGACAATTGAATTTGCAAATATTTTAAAAATTATGTCTTTATACCTTAATGCAGTGATAACTATAAATATGTTTTTAAAAAATTTACTACAATTTTTTTTTTATAATTTAATGACCTTAAATAAATGAAGACAAAGTGAGATATAAGTTTTGGGACAGAGTCCTCGTTTGGCAAGCGACTTTAAGTTGGGTTTTTTGCATTTTCTTTAATGCTCATATGAAAAAGACTCATTTGACAACCTAATGATTTTTAATATTTTAGCTTTTTTTCTTTTTTACATAATTTTTTATTTATATTTTTAAAAAATATCATAAATTTTATTATGTATATTTATTTTTTATAAAAATTATATTTTTAGAATTTACTCATCAAAATTTATCAAGCAAAATTAATATTGAATATAAGAATATTTAAAAATAAATTTTTAAAAATTATAAAAATTTTAAGCAAACCTTTTTGGCTTGTTATCTTTGGGATAGAAACGAATATTTTGCTTATTTAACTTAGGCCCGATAGGCAAGAAGTTTAAAATGTAATTTTTTTACTTTTTTTTTTACGTTTTAAGCTAAAAATCTAAATTTAGTTCAGAGTAGATTGTTTGATAATTTAATTTTTAATTTAATTTTTTTTGCTTTTTGTTCAAATTGTACAAAATTTTACCATTTTATATATTTAATATTAACAATTATATATAATTAGTAGTGATAGTAAATAAGTTATGAATTAAGTGTATTATTGTATTTTAAAAATGGATTAAATTTAAATAAAATATTCTAAAAATTAGTGTTTTGATTTGATTTTGTAACTTTTTAGCTTTTTAGTTTTTTCACCTAACGAACCATGTTGGCTTTTTTACATTTTTGACCAAAAAGCTAAAAAATTAGAATGCCCTTTAAAGTGCTTTTAAATAAATATTAAAAAAAACTGTCTTAGTGCCTGTTTGGATGTCTAAAAAGCTTAATTTTTAAGAGGTTTAGGTTTTTCTAAATTAAAAAAAAAAAAATAGTTAGATTATTTGAGATAAATTTTTATAGTAGCTTTTTATTTTATTTTTCTTTTTATTGATTGTTGAAAATGTCTTTATTTTTAATTTTTAAGTGGTACTATTTTTGATATTGCCACGATTTTTTTTATTTTTGTGAGTATAATTGATTTTTTTAAGTAAGGATCTTATAGTAATTCTTTTTGAAAAAACTTATTGTTTAAGATATGTATTAATTTTTTTTTCTTAGATTAAGAAATGAAAAAAATGTTAATTAATTTTTTTTAAAAACAAAAGAAAGTTTAAAAGCCGATTAAAAAAAATCCAATTTTAAAGCCATCCCAAACATGCCCTTAAAACCAAATTGACCAGAATCCCACCTTGAATAGCAGTCAACAACTATTCAACAAACCAACCAACAAGGCTCCAACTACACACCCAATTAATTGGTGCACCTATGCCATGAAGGAAGAAAATAAGGGACAACTCAATTATTATTATTTGCGTAATATTATTATTTAATACACACCAAATGATTTTTTTTTCTCACCAGTATCTTCTATCTAATAAAAATATATTCATATTATTCTATCTAAATTAATTTAAATTATATTATTAAATAGACCTACCACTTTAGCAATATTAAGTAGTGCCGAGTCTTTTGCATTTCTATTTTTTGCTAAAACCTTGATTAACCTTAGCTCCTGTTTGGAATATTTTAAAAATAAAGAATCAATTTTTAAGTTTTTAGCTTTCTTAAAAGTCAACTATTTTTTTGTTCATTTATTTATCAAAAGAAAAAAAGCTATTGACATGCAAAACACTAATGTTTATTGAATGAAATTATTATAATGCACTTTATTAAAAAGTCAGTTTTATTTACAAAAAAGTCGTTTTGATATTCAAAACATTACAAGGTAAAAATAAAAATATATTAGCAATTAATAAAAAGTAAAAAAGTTTTTAAAAAAAATAAATTACACTGATCTCTTCTAAGATTTCTGACAAAAACACTGACCTCTTTTATGATTTTAAAAATAGCACTAATCTCCCATCAGATTTAATTTTAATATCAAATGGACCCAACCGTTAAAATTTTTAACGAAAACCACAATTATCAATCCAAAATCACCTTTAAAATTACTCCCAAAACTATCCCACATCCCAAAACCACCGGCCCAAACCCACCGTCTCTCTCTCTGTCTTCTCTCTCTCTATTTCTGCCAACGCTGCCACCCCAAAACCACCGCCGCCATCTCTCTCTCTCTGTATGTGTGTGTATGTATATATATACTCTCTCTCTCTCTCTCTCTCAATTAAGTTTCGAAATCTATTCGATTGAGAGAAAAGTGAGATCTGAGGTAGGAAATGTGGGTTGGGCGCTGGATTCTTTGTTTCTTGTGGGTCGATTTAGAGAGTTGGTGCGACGCCTGTGGTGGCGTTGGCAAAGAGAGAGATAATATATATATATAGAGAGAGAGAGAGAGTTGGCGGCGTTGGTCGACGGGGTGTGGCGCCTGTGGCGGCGGCGATTGCGACAGTGGTGATTTTGGGATGACGGCGTTGGGAGGGAGAGAGACGTGGGTTTGGGCCGGTGGTTTTGAGGTGTGAGGTGATTTTGAGGTGAGAGTGATTTTGAGAGTAATTTTGAAGGTAATTTTGGATTAGTGATGGTAGTTTTTATTAAAAATTTTAACAATTTAATCCATTTAATGTTAAAATTAAATTTAAAAAAATATTAGTACTATTTTTGAAACCACACAAGAGATCAATATTTTTGTCAAAAACTTTAAAAAAATCAATATAATTTACTTTAAAAAATTATTTCAAATAATTTAATTTTTAATCATTTGTCTATTTCTAAAATCCCTAGTTTTTATAAATTAAAACGTCACCTTCCTTTCATTTATCTGTTGACTTTAAGCCCAACCAAGTGAGAGACTAGGAGGGAAAAAAATCAATGTACACATTAAAAATTCTAGATATTATATAAAAAAATATTAAAAACGGTATTCAAATTATAAATAAAAAACTCGTGTGGCCACTTTTCAATAAATGACTCTTTAGGTTTTCTTTACTCTACTCTGAGAAAATCATTAACTCATCCTCTCATATGAATGCTGGTTCTACACTATTTGACTTATTAGAGCACACATGTTCTTCATTTTATAAAATAAATATAGCCTGAGTTGAATTTAGACCCAGTTTGGACTATTTAAAATAATGAATTATTTACAAAAAAAAAAACTCAATTTTTAAACTATTTTGTTTGGCTTTTTTCAAAAAATAGTTAATTTTTTATATTCTTTGTCTAAAAAAAATTTTATACACAAATTTATACACGTCTCTAATATATTAATTTTTCTTTGAATATATACCTATAATATTTTTAATTAAAAAATTAATTTTATTCTAAAAAAATTATACCAATATTTTAAATATTACAAATTAAAAACAAAAAATACACCATAATAAACATATTAACTTAAAACTACCCTAAAATCATTACTCCGACCACTATTTTATTTTCTTCTATTTTTTTTAATAAAAAAACAAACTAAATATTTTAAAAATTAAACTTTTTATACGTCTTAACCCCTGTTTAGGGTCAGGTCATTTAAAAGCTTTTTTTTTTTTTAAACAAAAAACAAAACCCAACTTCTAAACTATAATATTTGGCACGCTAGATTAAAAAAAAAATTTACTTTTAAAAAAAAATACTAATGTCTCAAATATTATAATCTAAAAACAAAATATAAAAATATTTTAATATTTTAATAAAAATTAAAAAAATTAAAAATAAAAAAATAAATAACCAGCTTCATAGAAGAACCAACTTGAAAATTAATCTGAATTTTAACTAAACAAAAGCCTTTGACATGTTTAATTCTGCCTTCTACGTCTTTTCTTAATTTACACCAAAACGCCTCCTTCATCCATCACCAGTCCACCACTTACATATTATAGAAGTTTCTTCTCTAAATTTTACTTCTCCTACTTCCCTTCCTGGATTTTCTCATGTTGAATCAAACACCAGACCCACAATGCCTCCGCCTACGTTCTCCTGCATCGCACCTTGCGAGTGGCGGTGCTCCCCTTCGTACGTCACGATGAGCATCGTCGGATCATCCGTCGCCCTCTCCACGTGCTTCCTCGCCGGACACCCTCTCACGCTACTGCACTTGTAGTAACCCCTAAACGTAAACAAAAAAAAAATCAATTGAATTGGTTCCGATCAGATCATAAGGATATAGAATTCACAAGATGCAAAACAGCTTATCAACGCCCGGATGGCGACGGAACACTGTGCTTACCGTGGGTATGGAGAACCCTTGATCGGCTTTTGGCCGTACTTTCTCCAAGAGTACTCGTCCGCCGGAATATCGGCAACCTTCGAACTTATCGCCGGAACTCTAATCGTCTTCTTCACGCGAGATTTCCTGAAAATAATAAAACAAAAGTAGTTGGTTAGAAAAACAAATCAAATTAATAATTTTTGTTATCGTGCGCAACAGCTCTAGCTAGCGTGAGCAGGATGCGAATCTATTGTCAACACTTGAGGACAAAAAGGTCAAAAGAAATGCCAATATTTTCAGTATTTTATAATATTTCTCTCTTTTCTAGAAGAAAAAGTGGAAAACACACGACGTTTCCCGTCGTTGTCAAGCAAGCGCGCCGTGGTCAAACAAAGCTGCTTACGGTTAGCAATAAATACCTTATGCTAAAATGCGCCATGGGTGAATAGAACACCACATACCTCTTCTTGGAGCAGTGACACCGGCTGTGGCCGGAAACCTTGCCGGGGACATCGTCAGGATAGTCGTGCTCGTGACACCTCTTCCGGGAGGAAGGGGCCGAGAGCGGCGGCTTGCCGGCAGAAACCGCCGGCGCCGAAGGTGCCAAGAAGAGCGACGACCCTTGGTTTCCGTTGGAGACGCTGCCCTCGCCGGTGATCGACGACACGAACGATGAGTTCGCCGACGACATCGGCGGCGAGATACTGAAGGTCTCCTTCGAGAATTGACTCGTCGATATCATCTCTCTGCCCTTATTAGGGTTCGAGCTCAGAAGATTATTAGGCTTCGTGAAATCGAGAGTCAACGACTGCTGCTTCATTTGCGTATAGGTCGCCGGAGTCACAGTGGACGGCGTCCGAGCAAGAGTTAGCGTCGGAGGCTGATCGGGAACGGAGACGGACGACGACGAAGACGACGGAAGGCAAGTCGGCCCACGGCGGAACCGGGCGTGACCGGTCCGGTTCATCACGGATATAACTTTATTGAACTTGGAGACCGTGAAATCGGCGATTTCTCTGCAATCCAACTGATTAGAGGGTTGTTGCCTCTGCTGCTGAGACTGATGAGACATCAGACGAATCAGATGCTCCATACTCTTCAATCCAGCTGAGGCCGCCTCTTGTATCGCCATCTGTTCGTCCATCTTCGCAAACCCTAGCAGCTCAACCGCCATTAAAGCAATATCTATGCGCGATTGTATCTAATATATATCTATAGAGAGATATGAGAGAGAGAATGTGGTGAGGAGGAGCTCAGGCGGCCATGGAAATCGACGACTGAAACTTTGATGGGAGAGAGTAGGGAAGAATTGAGGAGAGGAAGGAGGTTTTATAAGGTAGGGAAGGTGACCGGGAAACCGGGTGGGAAGGGAAAAAGTGAGTCAAAGCTGTTGATGTGAATCCGACGGCCGAGATTAGTTTGAAGGTTTCTCCATGAGTTGGGAAGAAAACAAATCAAGGGCACCTTCTTTTGAAGGTGCAGGAGTGGGTCCCACTGTGAATTAAACAAATACTTAGGGTGGGAAATTTCTTGTGTGGTGTATGAATTTTCAAATCCGTGGTTTTCAATTTCTCGTGAACGAGACGAGAATATGCCGAGTTGAGTCACTGTTTGGTTACGACTTTTTAATTAATGTCCCCAGCAGCAGATTTTGTGATTGTCCAAATCTGAATTCAGATTCTCTCTCTCTCTCTCTCTCTCTCTCTCCGTTATGACAACTCTAACCCAACGCCCTCTCTAAAGGCGTGTTTGGTTAAGACATAAAACTAATGAGATTAAAATTCGAAAATGTATGAGTTCCATTCAAAAATTTAATTTCCGTATTTGACTATGGAATAAGAATGGGGATTCTAAGATGCATAAGTTTTACAAATTTTTTTAGTTCGTTATTTAATTTGTTTGTTTTAATTCAAACAATTTAATGGGTAAAGTGGAAAATATCTGTGAAAATTTTACTTCTCTTTAGTAAGTTGGATCTTAGATGAATATTTTCAGTATAAAAGGTAAAATGGAATTAGTTGGAAAAAAATCTGTGAGATCAATTTATTTATTTTCATAAATAAATAGGGGTAATTTGTGATTATAACTTACTGAGAGTATTTTCAAAATCTTACGACTTTATTCTTAATAAACTAACATTTTTTACTTGAAATATAGAATTAGGACCATTCTCTTGTTATTTTGAAGTAGGGCATTTTTGTAGTTTTATTAAAATTGAAGGGAATTTTTGTATTTTAGCGACACCTAAAAATTTGGAAAAATTAACATATTAATCAACAGAGTTGGATATTATATAAAAGAAAGGTTAAAGTTGACTTATAGCTTCCCAGAGATATGGCCCTATTTGAGTGGTTTATTTATTTATTTATTAATAAATAAGTTAAATTTTATTTGAGTTATATTATTTAGATAATTTATGACTTATTTATTTATAAGTTAGTTATTTAAATAAATTTATTTGCTTATTTATTTATAAGCTAATTTATTTAGCTTATAAAATCAGTTTGTTTGTTTGTTTATTTAATTATTCAAACGAGTTTATTTATTTATTTATTTATTTATTTATTTTTTTGTTCTTTTTTAATTACTTAAATAACATAATTTATTTTTTAACTTATAAATTAATAAGCAAATAAGCAAAACTGGCCAAATGGAACATGTTAAAGCATTATTTTGAGTAATGAATGACCAACTATTAGATTTGGAAGACTAGGTAGAGTTGTTTGATAAAGTTTTTGCGGTCAATTTTTAATTTTTTATTATTAATTTTAATAATAAATTTTTTTAATATTTATAATTTATGTGTTTTGTTATAAATTATAATTTTTTTATTTTAATTATAAATTATTA
>JAOTRH010042276.1:0-20085 GCA_034768845.1 Heliamphora exappendiculata
CGCTGGTGTCTGGTTCTTTATCTCTATCCCTCTTCTTTTAATATTGGCATTGAAATTCATATTTGCATATCTAGCTTAATTGCAATAATAAAAAAAGTTTACTGAAAAAGATTTTTAAAGCTCTATTGCTAGTAAAGAAACCTAATTCACCCCCTCTTGGGTTGCCTAGCTCTAACAGAATGGAATGCTTAGATTCCTAAAAGATCCTGAGCAATATAAAACCTGTGAGATGATTGGAGCAGATGAACTCATCAATCCAAAGCCAACCCTCAAAGGTTAACTTAAAATGATAAATGATTACCATTTAGTAAAATCTTCATCCTAATTTTAATTGCAAATTATGGATCTTGTAGGCACTTGCCACAATATTATAAATATGTATAATTTTTTTTATCTTACATAATCATACAGAAAGATAACTGGAATTCTTTAAAGGCAAGAGCATCTCAAGGTCAAACACAAATGCATTGGCTAGCGCTTTGGCAATTGCTCAGCATCATAATGCAGTTAGTGGGATAAAAAGGCAGCTTGTGACTGCTCTCTATGCAAAGCAACTTTCAATGGGCTATGCAAAGGTGCATTTACAACTCTATTATTACCAATGATGCTAGCATTTATTTTTTATCCCAACTATGCTGATTAATATTTATTTTTTCAGACTGAGAATGTAAATGCATTATCACTTGCTTTGTTAATAGAGTCAAGATTAAATAGTAATTATGAGGACTCAATCACCAAGTTAGCTTATAACAAAGCGATGTAAATGTATTGTACAGCACATAAATTATAAAAAATGTCGTTAAATAAAATATTCATCGACTACAATCAATTCAACGGATTAAATAAACTTAAAAAAGGACAATATAGTTATTCCGTGTACCAATTAAGCCAAAGTCACTAAATTATGAAAGATGCAGATATTAATAAACCCTAATACACATAATTTATATGTATATATATTAACGGATTAAATAAACTTAAAAAAAGACAATATAGTTATTCCATTTCCCAATTAAACCCAAGTCAAGAAATTATGAAAGATGCAGATATTAATAAATCTTAATACACATAATTTATATATATATATATATACATTAACGGATTAAATAAACTTAAAAAAGGACAATATAATTATTCCGTTCATTAATTAAACTAAAGTCAAAAAATCATAAAAGATGCAGATATTAATAAACCATAATACACCTAATTTATATATATATAAAAATTATGAGATAACTTCTAACTAATAAGTGTATTCTTAAATAACATAGAGAGATAAAGAGGCATGTCTTGTTGGAGAGTAATTTACAGTAGAGGAGCTAGCAGCGCACGACGAAACTACAACAACAGTCTGGCGGGAGAGAATGCGAGAGAGGGAGAGACAGAGCGCGCGAGAGAAAGAGAGATAGAGCGCGAAAGAAATAAGACACAGAGCGAGAGAGAGAACAGAGAGCTAGAGAGACGAGACACAGCGAGAGAGCAAGAGAGAGCGAAGATAGAGGGGAGACAGAGGAGACACATAGAGGGAGAGAGAGAACACAGAGCGGGAGAGAGAGGAGACAGCGAGAGAGAGAACGTGAACCAACGTGGGAGAGGGAGTGAAACGGCAAGTAAACGTTCTGATGGTTCAAATTTGGAGGGCTCAGATTAGATCGTGGGGGATATGATGCTCTGGCTGTTGAGGTATTAGCTTGGACGGCTGAGATTGGCTAGGAATTAAATTGTGTCATCGAACGGTTGAAAACAGTTTGGGCATCATGCCCCAAAACCGCCGTTGGGTATGGCAGCAAGACCCAACAGAGCAACGTGGCCGTTCTCTCCTTGTCATCAGCCGCTCGACGCCTCGACGTTGCTACTCCTCGGCCCTCGCCATCAGCCGGTCGCCGCTCGCCGGTCGTCGCTCGTTTTCCTCTCCGTCAGCTGTCGCCGCTCGTACTCCTCACCGTCAGCCGTCGCCGCTCGTCCTCATCTCCGTCATCCGGCGGTGCTTGTCATCGCCACTCGCTACTGCAAGAGACCACTTCTCCGGCGCCAGTGACTCACTCCAGTCGTCCTCTTGCCCTCTTCGTGACTCTGCGTTTCTTCGTTGCTGCTTTGCTTCGTTGCCGCCGGTAATTCTTCTTTGGTTCTTCCTATATCGATTTCAATTAGATATTTTTTAATCTGATTTTGATATACGGATTTCCGGTTTGCCCTATTGGATTTTTATATACAATCCGACTTTTTTGAATACATGTGATTTCAATAAGATTTTTGTGCTAAAATCTTTGTTAAAAATCACAGATTTTACAACTGAGTTTTTTTTTTTTTGGTTTTTGAATCTCTCATTTTTGTTAAAATCTGGTTTATGAATATATCAAATCCTTCCCCTCGCATATTTCTAAGTTAAAATCTGGATTTTGTGAATGTAAGAATCCCTGTGAATCTGTGATTTCAAGCCTATTGTGCAGCTCTGTGATTTCAAGTCCTATTGTGAATCTATGTGAATCTGATTTTTGTGGTTTTTTCCATTACATTTTAACTTATGGAGAAATTCTTTTAAGAGACATTCATTCGAAACCTTTACTGAAGTTACTTTTTTAAGAAAATATATTTGGAAGATTCTAAACTAAAATGTGCAATTTCATAATTTTGTTTATGTTATATATCAATCTCTTCCATAAAACAGCACTAGTCATCAAAGCTTTTCTGTTGGGTTCGGTCTGTGGCAGAGAAGAATGGCATTGTTTCGACTCTCTAGAACATGTCTTCATACATTGCAGCAGCAGCGACCATCCTGTAATCGTTTTACCTCCCCTTCTTCTTTCATAGCTGTCACACACTCCGTTTTCCATCCCATTTTCCCTTCAGCCAATCCCATAAGCCCTGACCCTAATCCTAATCATGATTCAAGCTCATTCTCTGACTCTCCAATCAAACCTTCCTACAACCGCATCTCTAGCCCTGAATTATTTAGTGAAAATTTCACTTTCGAATTCAAGTACAAGTTCGAATTTAGGAACTTCAATTTGAGCACAAAAGGTCAGACCGCGTGTGTCTCCAGGTCTTCCGGTGCAGCGGAAAAGGAGAGTCCAAAGAGGAATGGTGAAGTAGTGGGCGGAAATGGTGGCTCAAAGACTTGGATTGATTTGTATTTGCCAGAGAATGCTCAGCCATATGCCCGCCTTGCACGGTTGGATAAGCCAATTGGGACATGGTTACTTGCTTGGCCTTGCTTTTGGTAAGATTTCTGGTTTCCCTTTGATAGATATTATTCTTATGTGTTGTGGGTTTTGGTTTTCCTTTTCAGTTCGTTTCATTTTTGAACTGGTTAAGTTTCTGCCTTCAAAAATTGTGTATCTGGTTGTCCCTTGGCAAGAATGTGATATGGTTAAGAGATGACGAACCAAATAAGGGGAAGAGGAGAGAAGAAGCACTCCAAGAGCCACAATCCTCATTCTCAAACACTCTTTCAATATAATTAATTAAAGTTGATGTTTACAATGCAAATTATCTTATTATAGGCTAAACTTAATAAAAATTAAAATAACCCATATATGTATATATTTAAAAAATAACGCATACTAAATAAAATTAGCTCCCTACGATATTTATTAGATCTAAAATATTCATTCGCTCGTGTTGGGCCCTTGATCTTCTAAATTGGGTAGTAGCTCTCTATTCAGTCAAATGTCGCGCCATCATTATGTTACAAGGTTATTTATTTTTTATTGTTTTTGTTTATGCCAACATGGCCGCATGTGATGATGACGTTAATGAACAATATTATTGATATTAATTGGTAAATTCAGCTTCAACAAGTTCACATTCACTTTATTGCCAATTATATGAAAAATAATAAGCAAAGTCGCGATGGACGTGTGGCTGCCACAAGCCAGTTATCCATGTGATAACTTTTCTGACACCTCTAGCTTCAAATTCCGAGTCCTATATTCTTTTGTGATTTTGTTTGTAATTTGATTTTGGACCTTCTAGTTAAGATGATATTTGAGATTGAGAGATATTGCGGACTTGAAGTAATTAGAAGTAGCTAGTACAAGAGGGACAAAACCCCGAGGTATGTTCTCCTACAAACTACAAACTTCAATTTTGTAAACAATTTTGCATGAGCAGTTATTTTATTAATTAATGGGAGACCTTGCAAGTTACCTATCAAATGAGTACCCTAATTTGATGTTTTCTAAGCTACACTTGGAATTTTTCTATAAATTTTTATGCACCTTTCAATCTGTTTCGCTGTCTCCCCACTATCCTAGTATATCATTACAATTGTAGAAATAGTGGCTTACATACGTGTAGTGCGTCCCAAGCATGAGATTTTAAGCCTCATATGTACCATGTACTTAGGCTCCCTAAGGACTGGTTTTCCACAGCAAGAAAACATAGTACTCGCTGAGATACAAGTTGTTTGTATTGGTTGATTTAGGCAATAAGGGCTCCCTGATCAAATCGAATGCTAACTAATACAACTTAATATTTTTTTTTGACAAGTAAGATATTATGAAAAGGGCATTAAGGGAATCTCTGGAGCGTACAAAGATCTATCAATACAACTTAACAAAATGAAATGAGAAGAATTTGTTGGACTTGGTAGTGCCCACATATAATGTTCCTCAAGTATACTGTTTGATAAACATCTCAACTTTAATTATAAAGGAATTAGATGTGCCACGAACCATATTGGGATAATGTCATGTGGTTGAGAGACCTTTATTGTTATTTTAACACTTTTGTCACCAACCATGTATTAAATTATAAATATCTATTATTTCTAACTAGGTATTTTCTATTTTTATGTAGCTGCCTGTTTTATAACTTCTTATTTCAATTTTCTTATTTGAACTTTTGAGTAGAAGTTTTCAATCACTAACAATGTACATTTATGAGATTTGTAGGACGTTATATTCCTTCCACTTTTCAGAGCTCATATTTACTGTTTTAGGTCAATTACAATGGCAGCATCTCCTGGGAACTTTCCTGATGTTAAAATGTTGACACTATTTGGCTGTGGGGCCTTGCTGTTAAGAGGTGCAGGATGTACCATTAATGATCTCCTTGATCGGGATATTGATACAAAGGTACTTTTTGAGCTTTTTATTTCTTTAGCAAATGAAATTTAACTCCTTTGTACTGGGGAATAGATTTTCAATATCTTTTTATTTTATGCTTTGTTAAATCATGTTTGTGATTTGTATTTTCTAATAATTCTTTGTTTCTTGCTGGATTCTTTGAAAGTTAGATATGTTGTTCGACCAAATATGGAAAAAAGGTTATTTCTTGTTTAGATATTCTGGTTTTATTTTTATATATAAATTTCATAAATCATATTATATCTATGATTCTTTGTATATTTGGAACCTGTCCCATTGAAGTTTTTAAGTGGCGTTGGTGCAATAGTTCTTTTTGGTTAGCATTGGTGCAATGGTTCTCATGACTTGATTTAATAACAAAAAAACATGAAAGCACATGTTCGACGGAGATGCACTCAGAAGCACGGGCACAACACAGTCATGACATTGGGACTGTATATTGTTTAAAGAAACAATAACAAAGTGTTCACTAAAAATAGAAATAAGAAAAATAAAATTAGAAAAATAAACTATTATTTCAAATGGGACCAATAAATCAAATTTATTATCTATGTACATGTAACTACAAATTGTGGGATTTTTGAATGCTTATTTTTGGTGGAGGGGTCTAATTGATTATCTGAATGAGATTAGATTAAATAAACAAATAAACTATGATTTCAACACTATTCACTAGTAAGGCCCCACATGTAGCATTCCCGACGGCGGCTATCCTGAGCTAGCCATCCACCCACCGAGTTGAGAAATTTTTGTATGCCGGTAGAAAATCATGCTGTCAACATTACGTGGTACGGTGGTACCCCTATCCAATAATGAAGCGACAACAATGCGACTCAATTTTAGCCGAGTCATGAATTGTTCTGGAAAAAAGAAACAGTCTCTCACAAACTCAGCTGTTTATGTTTCCCTCTCATCTCACATCATCTTCTTCCATGTAATCAGCTTTTATTTCCCCTCTCTATTGTCATTTCTTTTCTCTCTAAAAAGTTTGCTCTCCTTTTGGTTGAAAATATATCCATTGCTCAGATATCTTGATCCAAATCAAACTGCATGACCTCACTCTTTTTGTGTAATTTTCGAAATAAAATTGATGGATGTTCATGAACGGTTGAACCAAGCCCCAAAGTATTTTGGTCAATCTCTGTGTTGCTTGATCTGAATCTAGGCGTATGACTGCAGTTTGCGCTTTGGTGTCTGTTTCATAAACATACACCAGTGCTAACCTTGTCCTCCCCATCGGCTCAAAAAGTCTTTAAAAAAAGAAAAAGAAAAGGGAGGGATGCTAGTGAGAGGGATGGATATTGCGAGTAAGAATTTAATCTAACCGTTTTCATTCAGCATTGAGTGTAATCCACCAGATTAAGAGATACATGTCAACATCAGGTTCTGCAATCTTGTTATATAGATTACACACACGAACCATTAAAAATAATAAAAATAACATTAAATTTGTTATTAAAAAACCCCTTGATGCATAATTAATTAATACTTTGAGAAACATGGAAAGGTGGACAATTCTGGGAAAGAAAAAACCAACTAGAAGTTTCTTGCTTAGGCTATTAACACTGATTAATAGCTCCATTTGTTCCCCTGCTAAAGTTTGATCTTCATAGGCATGAATCGATTCTCCCATATCCCACAAGCTCAACGCCTCCTTTCCACCGGCAACGTCTCTCCTTGTCTTTCTTTTCTCCATTGACTTCCACCCCTCTACTGGAATTCTCTTCTCTGGATGCTGTCTTTCTGGACGAAATCTTTGACTGAACAACCCTAATCCTGCTGCCTAAATCTGACTTTAATACTCCTTCTGTGTCTTAATATGGCCTTGAAAATGAATATATCCCAATTAACTTCCCCTAAAACATGATTTTCTAGGTTGTCCAATGCATTCAGATATATGAAATACATTGTCCTCAATTTTTTGTTTTGGCTATCTGGGTTTTGGTAGTTTAGTTGTGATGCTATTCTTGTAAAGCTAGAAAATCTGAAATATTCGTAATTCTTTCTCTTGGTCCTGGGTAGGGATGGCAATTGAGCTGAAAAATTGGGACCCATCCCTGCTGTTCTGCAATGCAATGCGTTTAGATGTATTCTAGCAGGGTTGGGTCTAGGTTTAGGTGAGCAGTCATAACTTGCCTCAGGGTGGGGACATGGATGGGTGTAATCACCAATCCTGTACCCACTTTGAAAGTGTACCTCAGAAGGTCAACATCGTGGGTTCTGCAAATGTTTGACTCCTCATGCTTGGGACAGAGACATTCATTGTGCTAAGTGAGTTTTCATTGTGGGATAACTCATTCGATATATATATAATGGTTGACCAACTACGTTGTTGCAATCGAACATAAATCATTTGGTTGAGGATGTTTTATCCCACATTGCATGCAGATGGAAGGGAGAAGCATCGCTCTTCATTTAAAAGCATCTACTCCACGCTGCTCGATATCCCAAGCTGGTATTAATATTTGTTCTAGTGTGATTGCCACTTTATTGTAGCAATGGCCTCTAAGTAATTTCCATCTTCCATGCAAGTAGTTTGAACTATTGAGTAATTAGCTAATACCCATTTACTCAATTTGTTGGGCGGGGAAAATAAAATGCATTTTTGTTCATTTTCGTACGAAAAAGCAAACACCCCAAATCTTTCCCATCCATGTCGAAGTTGGGGTGGCTTTTCTTGTTAATGGGTCGGGGTTAGGATAAGGGATCCGGACCTCCATCCCAAACCCAACCGTTCCCATTCCTAGTCCGTGGCCAAACCCACTTCCACAACTGCACCACCCCACCCCCTGCAAAAGAAAAGAAAAGAGAAGAAAAGAAAAGAAAGAGAACTAAAATTGTGTTCTTTGTATGTGACACTACAGTACCTATGGTAAAAAGCATGCAAATATATTATGTAGCACATATGAGGCACGTCAGGTACTTCTTTCTCACCAAGTTGCTACTGATATTCACGCTGAGAAGATATTTGATATTTTCGATCTTCTTTAAATAATTACAGCATTTTCTCAATCGCGCAGTAAATTCTTGGACTCTTATGTTGTTTGGCACAGGAAATTTTTGGAGTATAATACTTGGTAGTTGGAATTACCTACTGAGGGTGCCGCTCCTACTCCCACTACCTCGTTCCCGCTCCTGCACTTAATCTCATACTTTTCTATGTGCCCCTTGCTCCCCTGCCCTCGTCCCCCTTGTTAGCTTTATTATGTAATATTATATTAACTTTATTATTATTATTATCCGGTGTGGTTGGGCACACCATATCTTATTATGTAGTCTCGCTGTTCTATAAATAAACCGTTGCGTGCCTTATTAGGGTTAACGCCTTCATTTAGCTAAATACTATTCTGTTAACATGGTATCAGAGCCTAACCCTAACCCTAACCCTAGCCATTGCCGCCATCGTTGAAACCCTGGCAACCACCCACAGCCACCACCGCACCTCTGAAACCCTAGCCAGATCCACCAATAGCCATTGAAACCCCAGCCGCATCACTATAGGACCCTTGAAACCCAAGCCAAACACTCCAGCGAGGCTCGCCGTTCACTGTCGCATACCCAGCAAGCCTCGTCGGCACTTTTCTCCTCTCCAGCGAGGCTCAAAGCCTCTCGTCGACTTCTCAGCGAGGCTCACAGCCTCTCGTCACCACTACTGGCGCCGACACCCACTAGAACCACCACCTCTGGCGCCGACAACCCCAAACCAGTCCATCGTCGTCGCCGACAGCCACTGACGTCGCCGACACCAGTTGTCGCCACCCTACCAGTTGCCGAAATCCACAAAAACCCACTAAACAATCACCAAAGTCACCGATCGTGTCCCAAAAACAGTCTCCGACCATTTAAACAGTCATCGGAAACCTAGAAAAGTCGCCGGAACAGTCGCAGGTCCCGGAACAGTCTCCGGAATAGTCGCACCGGTCTCAGCAGTTCTGTGTTTTCGTCTCCCTCACTGCGTCACCTCATTCATCCGTACAATGGCCTGCTTTCCATTCACCGCCAAGTTCTATGCCGTCCAATTTTTGTTGATGCAGTGAGGGTTATCTGGTTGTGGGTTATCTGGTATTTGAACAAGAATGTCATTGGAGGGCGATAGGTCTGCTACCCGGACTTCTGGGACTGCTGAGTCTCTGACGGATACCGGGCGACTAATGAGAACTGAGGTGTTCTCTTCTTCTACTCCGCTTGTCGATGAGAAGCTTGATGGTGCTTCTGCTTATCCTTTGTGGCGGAAGAATGTGTTGAAATCTTTGCAAGGCATGGAATTGGACTCCCACTTATTTAACGATGCCCCTGATCCTAGTTCTCCTATTTATCGTACTTGGATACGAGACGATGCTCGTCTCTTCAGTCAGATTATGAATTATATGGACCGCAGTGTCAAGATTTTGGTTGCCATTGCCGATACGGTAAAAGAAATCTGGGAGGCTTTGAAGGATATCTATTCCTCCACAAATGACTTATCGCGCCTTTATGATGTGATGCGATGCTTCTTCTACTCGCAATAGGCTGGTCGTCCTCTTCAGGAGCACTTTATGGGATTTAAAGTGCTTGTCGACGAGTTTGATCGGCTTCTTCCATTCACCAGTTTTATCAGTAAGTTTCAGGAACAGTGGATGCAGATCCTCGTCGTGTGCTTCTTGGCAAGTTTGGATCCTGAATATGACACGACTCGTTAACAGATTCTTGCTGGGACCGATATTTCTACATTATCTGAGACTTTTCGTCGGGTGAGTCGTTCGATGCGCCGTGATGACACTCGGCCTTTCTCTGATACTAATGATCAGTCTGCCCTTGTTGCTTCTCGGGAAGTCAATGGAACCTGTGGTCTTGGTTGTGGCCGTGGTAGGGGCCGTGATGGAGGTCGAACATGCGGGGGGGCTCGTGAGACTCGTTCTTGCCACTATTGTGGGATCCAGGGCCATATTCGTAGTCAGTGTTATAAACTACATGGAAGACTGTTCCCCGTGGCTAATGCTACTGCCGAGTACCCCTAGGTAGACTCGGCCTACTCTTCTCAGAAGCAACTCATAGAGATTACCCCAGCTGAGTATGGGCAGTATGTTCAGTCTCGAGTTACTAGCCGTAGTCCTCTCGCTCCTGCTGCCGCTACCTTCGCAGGTAATCCTAGTGCATGTTTGGCGACTACTCCATCTGCCTGGGTGATTGATCCAGGTGCCTCCTCTCATATGGCTGGTTCTGCAGGTATCTTATCTGACTATCAGGTGACTCATAGATATCGTGGTGTTCTTGTGGCTAATGGATCTTCCTTACCGGTTAAGGGGCGTGGAGTTGCTACCCCCACGCAGTCCTTAACCCTACCTAATGTCTTACATACTCTTGGAAATTCATTTAACTTGGTATCAGTCAGTCAGCTTACTAATGATCTCAACTATTGTGTGACTTTTTATCCTGATGGTTGTCTTTCAGAATTTTATGACGAAGAAGATTATCAGTAGAGGTCGAGTGTCTGATGGACTATACTTAGTGGAGGAGGTGGCTGCTACGGCCGGCTCCGTAGTTTCTTCTCCTAGTTTTGAGGCTCATTGTCGTTTGGGGCATCCCTCTCTATCTAGTTTGCATAGTCTTTGTCCTCGTTTCCGTTCTATTTTTAATATTGAGTGTGAGTTATGTTGGTTAGCAAAGCACCTACATGTGCCTTTATTACCTCGGGTCAATAAACGAGTTTCGGCTCCTTTTTCTTTAGTTTATTCAGATGTTTGGGGGCCCCGTCCAGTCGAGTCTGTTTTTGGATTTCGTTATTACGTTATATTTGTGGATGATTATTCTCGTGTGACTTTCTTATATCTTATGCGACATAAATCTGAAGTAACATCTATTTTCTCTTTTTTTTTTTGTATGGAAGTGCAAACCCAGTTCAAGGCTCAGGTTAAATGTTTACGCAGTGATAATGGTGGCCAGTATCTTTCAACCCAGCTGAAAACTTTCCTGTCCACATATGGCATTATTCATCAGATTTCTTGCCCAGCTACCCCACATCAGAATGGTGTTACTGTGCGCAAGAACCGCCATATTATGGAAACTGCTCGAGCTCTTTTGTTTCAGATGCACGTACCTAAGAAATTTTGGGGGCATGCCTGTTAACTGCTTGTTACTTGATCAACCGGCTCTTCTCTCAGGTACTTGGTGGACAAATTCCGATGGCCGTCTTTTCTTCCGGGCAGTGCCTTTTCTCTCTACCCTTGAGAATTTTTGGGTGCCTTTGTTATGTTCGTGACACTCATCCCCAGCTGATGAAGTTAGATGCTTGGGTTGTCAAATGTATTTTTCTTGGTTATTCGAAGACTTAGAAGGGGTACCGCTGTTTTTGTTTATCTCTACACAAGTTCCTTGTCTCCCGGGATGTTGTCTTTGTGGAGTATACTCCTTTCTTTTCTGCATCGATTCTGTTGTGTCGGGGGTTGGGAGTTATAATATTCGAAGTCTTGATTTTTTAGTGTCTTGCTTTCCCTTGTCTTCTTCTGTAGGTGCTTCTCTTACTGCGGGGTTCTCGCCGCCTTCTCCATCCATTTCTTCAGGTTCATTGGAACTCTCTTCTGCTGAGCCAGTCTCCTCGTCTGCGGATTCTCTTCCCATGGTAAGTGCTCTTCCTCCTGACGATACTGCTCCTATTGCTACTCGAAATTCTTACTGAACTTGCAGGGATCATTCTCTCTATATCACCTCCTACAAGGGTCTTTCCGCTTCCTTACAGGCTTGTATTGCCACCCTGGATCAGGCCGTTGTTCCTCGTACCGTTACTGAGGCCTTAGCCGACCTTGGCTGGCGGGGTGTTATGTTGGAGGAGATGCAGGCTCTTGAGTCCACCTCGATTTGGTCCCTTATTTCTCTTCCGGAAGGTAAACAGACTATTGGCTGCAAATGGGTCTTTACAGTCAAGCTCAATCCTGATGTTTCTCTTGTCCGCTTGAAAGTCCGTCTTGTTGCAAAGGGGTATGCTCAGACGTATGGAATTGATTATTTTGAGACCTTCTCTCCCGTTACCAAGATGGCCTCTGTTCCCTTATTTATGTCTCTTGCTGCCACTCGCCATTGACCTTTATCAACTTGATGTGAAGAATGCTTTTCTTCACGGCGATTTGCAAGAGAAAGTCTATATGGAGCAACCTTCCGGTTTTGTTGCTCAGGGGGGGTCTCAGCTGGTATGTCGTCTCCATCACTCTATTTCTGGATTGAAGCAGTCTCCACAGGCATGGTTTGGTCGTTTTAGCATGGTTATGCGCCAACAAAACTTTGGTGTGATGATAAATCTACAGTGTATATTGCTACAAATCCAGTATTTCACGAGCTCACGAAACATATCGAGGTGGACTGTCATTTCATTCGGCGCTAGTATCAGAATGGTGTGATCGTGTTTGGCTCTGTTCGTACTGGGGAGCAATTGGAGAATATTTTAACTAAATTAGTTCCGGGTCCTCGGGGTCGATACATGTGTGACAATCTGGGCATATTAGATATATATGCGCCAGTTTGAGGGGGCGCGTTAGCTATATTATGTTATATTAGCTTTATTATTATTATTATCCGGTGTGATTGGGCTACCATATCTTATTATATAGTCTCATTCTATAAATAAACCGTTACGTGTCCTATTAGGGTTAACGCCTTTATTTAGCCTAATACTATTCTGTTAACACCCCTCTCCCGCTCCTGCCTCTGCCCTTGCGTCGTGCAACAATGGTCTGGTATCATTTTGCAAAGGAATCTGCAACCACATCATCGAGAAGACAACACTACAATTGAGGGAAAATAGATGGCTGTAAATTCTTGCAACATATACCGGCAATAAGGGGATGATTTTTATCAACAATAAAATGGAAGGATTTTATATCTGATTAACTGATGATCGGGTTTTCTCTAACCATTTAGTTTTAATTGCAGCTCTGTAGTTTTATATTCTCAAATTGTGCGTGTTTGGAACAGTTTCAATAGGAAGATAGAATAAATCATTGCTTTTGTTTCTTTCTTTTGTTGTTTATTAATGCTAATTATTGATAAAGACACTTTTCCTTTTCCATCCTCCATTATGATATTAGTACTGTTATTAATTCGAAGCAAACATCATTTTATGTATTTCTTAATGTTCAGAATCATCACTGTACAGGTAGAACGTACTAAGTTGAGACCAATTGCAAGTGGTGCAGTGACCCCATTTCAAGGGATTTGTTTTCTCGGATTTCAATTGCTTTTGGGCCTTGGCATTCTCCTTCAACTAAACAACTATAGGTGCATGCCATCTCTCTCTCCCTCTGTGTGTGTGTGGTTGTTGTTTGGGTAATCCTATGAATCACCTGCTTCTGCCGGAGTTTGAAATTTAGTCCTCATAATAAAGGAGTTTTTTTTAATTAGTTATTTACTTCTCTCGAGCAGTTTAACCATAAAATTATATCACCTGTTATAATCAGAAGTTTCTTTGATTTTCTGGAATTCTGCTATATTTGATGCCTTTGACAGTTGTCAACTAAAACATCCAATATGCATGTTTGCATACTTAACCATGCTTTATAATGTTCAACAACTGATGCCAAAATTGTGGTGCGCTCTGTGTGATACTTTGTAATCGGCTGCAAGGTGTGAAATCATTTGTGTAATTGTTACTAGTACCGTGTGATACTTTGTAATCGGCTGCAAGGTGTGAAATCATTTGTGTAATTGTTACTAGTACCATTTTGAAGCTTATCAAAAAAGGAATTTGAAGTCTGTGTCTGAGAAGCTATTCTTTACCTACCTGGTGGGTTGGGGCCATTGCACAGTTTTACATTTTATTGTCTCTTTGCAACCATTCTTATTCTACTTTTATGTTTAAGCTTATAAGTGTGCTATAAAATCTCGATGATATTCTGTCCGGATTTTATTTTATTTATATTCTCAAACTTCGTGTCGGTTTTCATTATATTTATTATTTGAGATGAGACTGATATGGTTAAGCATTCTCAATTTCTCATTGGTAGTTCAACTGGATGTAATTTGTCATTTGCACTTTCAACCCCAAAAGCATGTATAACAATTGGAACATTCAATAAATTTATAAATAATATAATTCAACTTTGAAGTTAGTGGCACATAAACATTGTTTTGCTTTAGCTTGTTATATGGTGTATATTCCAATGTTAATTATATGAAACTTCTATGCCCCGGTTTGTTTGGAAGCATTTGTAAGTTTTAGTGCCCGTTAAATTTTCATTTTTCCTTAGTTGTTTATTTAATTTCAGTTATTTCTATTTCAAGTGTTACTTATTAATCCACTCACATATCAACACTCTGGGAAACTGATCAGAGTGTTGTTAATCAGATAGTATTAAGCTTAATGAAGGCGATGTCTAGTCTTGTAATTGTTGTCAGATAGTTCAACTTCCCAATCATTCTTCTATATTGGTCAGGATGAGGAAAAACATCACCCTCATCAGGGAGGAGTTTGACACTCGGGTCCATAGGTGACTCGACCTTCTTTGCTCGCAGAAGCCCCGTATCAGCTAGAATATCCAGCACGTATTTCCATTGAGAAATAAAGATACCCTTCTTGCTGCGTGCTACCTCAACTCCGAGAAAGTATTTCAATTCTCCCAAATCTTTAGTTTGAAACTGAGATTTCAGAAATTACTTCAACTCAGAAATGCCCACCGTATCATCTCCTATGATAACAATGTCATCAACGTGTACTATTAATAGAATACAACCAGTAGAGGAACGCTGATAGAACACAGTGTGGTCTTTTTCGGACTGTAGAAGACCAAATTAGTGTTAAAAAAGAGAAAGAATACGGGAAAGCGTGTATCTCATTGTGAGACATACACACGCATTTATTAAGCAAATGAGAGCCTATAATAGATACTGTGGGCATCTCCACAGTTATTATTAATACTTAATATCTTAATACTAAATATATAATAACACTCCCCTCAAGTTGGAGTATAGATATCAATCATGCCCAACTTGTTACAAATAGAGTGAACCCGAGGCCTAGGCAGTGCCTTAGTGAACACGTAACTGCCTTAGTGAACACGTCAGCCAACTGTTCACCCGAACGAACAAAGCCAAAATCAATAGTGTCGTTCTTATACTTGTGGTAGATGAAATGAAAGTCGATCTCGATGTACTTAGTCTGCTCATAAAACACTGGATTAGTAGCGATGTAGATAGCAGACTTATTGTCACACCATAACTTGGTAAGACCCATAGGCGGTTCGTCTAATTCAGCGAGAAGTTGTCGAATCCACATGATTTCGGACGTTGCCAAAGTCATAGACCTGTATTCCGCCTCAGCACTAGATCTCGACACCACATCTTGCTTCTTGCTTTTCCACGAAACCAGGTTCCCATCAACAAAGACAGAACCCTGATGTGGATCTCCTATCAATCGGGCATCTTGCCCAGTTTGCATCAGAATAACCCTCGGTACGGAAATGACCCCAATCACAAAATTGTAGACCCTTGCCCGGGTTAGAATGGAGGTACCGTAGAATATGAACCACTGCATTCCAATGAGGAACGCGGGGATTAGACATAAACTGACTCACAATGCTGACAGGATAAACAAGGTTTGGTCTGGGCATGGTGGTAAAATAATTAAGTTTTCACACCATTCTGCGATATCTGTCAGGATGAGGAAACACATCACCATCACCGAGAAGAAGCTTCACACTCGGATCCATCGGGGACTCCACACTTTTTGCATTTAGCAGGCCGACATAGCGCAAAATATCAATCACATATTTTTTCCGAGAAATAAAAATCTCATACTTACCTCTTGCCACCTTGACCCCCAGAAAATACTGCAAGTGCTCGAGATCTTTAGTCTGAAATTGTGTTTACAGAAAGACCTTCAGGCTATTAATCCCAACACGGTCATCACCAGTGATGACAATAACATCAACATATGCAACGAGAAGAATACAACTGGAGGCTGTCCGACGAAAGAACACGGCATGATCTTTGCTTGACTGCCGCAAACCAAACTGTTGCACCACCGTGCTAAACCTTCCAAACTAGGCCCCGGGAGATTGTTTTAAATCATAGAAAGAACGACGAAGGCGACCCCAGATCAGACCCCCCTTGAACAACAAATCCGGGAGGTTGCTCATTATAGACTTTCTTCTGAAGATCGCCATGGAGAAAGGCATTCTTAACATCCAACTGATAAAGCGGCCAATTCTGAGTGGCAACGAGAGAAATAAAAAGGCGAATGGAAGTCATCTTCGAAACAGGAAAGAAAGTCTCAAAGTAGTCAACACCATAAGTTTGAGCATAACCTTTTGCAATAAGACGTGCTTTCAAGCGAGCCAAAGAGCCATCAGGATTCACCTTCATAGTGTAAACCCACTTGCAGTCAACTGCCTGCTTCTCGGCAGGAAGAGAAACAAGGTCCCATGTGCCATTATTATCCAGAGCAGACATTTCCTCTAACATAGCAGAATGCCAACCAGGATGGGAGAGAGTCTCTGAAACACTACCAGGAACAGCAGTAGTATTAACTGTAGAAATAAAAGCACGTAAAGAAACTGACAAGCCCTTATAGGAGTCAACATACCGGGGGTGATCCAGACAGAGACGATAAGGGCGACGGGCAGCAATAGAGGGCTCACTTATCGGCGGATCAACCAATGAGAGAAGAACTGGCTCAGCAGGAGGTGGATCACGGTAGGGCGAAGTTGCAGGAGGTGGCACCGGGAGCGGCTCAGAAGGGTAGGCAGGAGTATCAGTTGTAATCCGAGAGATCAAAAAATTGGCAGATAAAGGGGAGGGAGGTGACTCACGACCCGGAGGTGGAACAGGAGAAGAAGGAGAATAGAATGGGGTGGACTCTAGGAAGGTAACATCTCGAGACACAACAAAACGACGGAGCGCAGGACAGTAACATCAATACCCCTTCTGGTGTTGAGGGTAGCCAAGAAACATACATTTGAGGGCACGAGCATCAAGTTTAGTGACCTGTGGCCGGGTGTCACGCACATAGCATTCGCAACCAAAGATTTTAAGACCCAGGAAGTGCCCAGGTAACATAAGAGCTAACACAGACATCGGGAAAATACCACCCTAAACAGTAGACGGCATGCGATTAATATGATAACAAGCTGTAAGAACAGCCTCGCGCCAAAAATGATGAGGAACATGCCTATGACATAGGAGAGCACGGGCTGTTTCCAAAACATGTCTATTTTTCCGCTCAACCACCCCATTTTGTTCGGGAGTATCAGGACACGACGTCTGATGAGAAATGCCATGAGTCACTAGAAACTTCCTCATGGCAGTAGACATATATACTCTCCCCCATTATCACTACGCAAGATCTTAACACAGGTACCAAATTGAGTTTGTACAGTCTTGCAAAATTGAGTAAACACAGATAAAACCTCAGATATATTTTTCATTAAATAGAGAAAAGTGGCACAAGAGTGATCATCGACAGAACTTATAAAATAACAAAAACCAAATAAAGAGGTAACCGGACTAGGTCCCCAGACATCAGAGTTTACTAACTGAAAGGGAGCAGAAGCTCTTTTATTGACTCGAAACTTGAGAGGCACACGCAGGTGCTTGGAAAAACGACACGACTCACACTCAATAGAAGACACAGACCTTAAATTAGAGTAAAGAATTTTAAGACTAGACAAACTAGGGCGCCCAAGATGAGAATGGATATTGAGGGAAGAAGAAGACAAAGCAGAGTATGCCTGAGCAGGAGCAGCATCTAGCAGGTACAACCCCCCGAGATCCGTCCTTTATTGATAATCTTCTTCGTCGTATGATCCTGAAAAATACAAGAATCAGAAAAAAATGTCACAGAGCAACTCAAATAAGTGGTAATCTAACTGATAGATAATAGATTGAAGGGATTATTAGGAGTATGCAAGACATTGTATAAAGAAAAGGGCAGGAGTTGGTGTCGCAACACCACAACCCTCAATAGCTAAGGAGGAGCCATTAGCCACCAACACACTAGTGTGACCAGTGGTTAACTTATAATCTGATAGAATACTTAATGATCCAACCATGTGAGCAGAAGCGTCAGAATCAATAACCTAGGTGTGGGAGGTAGCCACACATGCAGTGGGATTACCTGCAAAGGTGGCTGCTGGTACCTCAGAAGAACTCGTACTCTGTCCAATCTGACCATACATATATTGGTCATACTCTGCAGCAATCATCTCTACAACTCGTCTGGTCGAATTAGAGACCCTCTGAGGACTTGGCTAGATATAGTCCTGCTAGCTGAAATTAGATGTGGCATTGGCTACCAGTGGGGGTCTCCCATGAAGCTTGTATCATTCACTGCGAATGTGTCCCCGAATCCCACAATAGTGGCACGTACGAGTCTCACGACCACCATAACGACCTCCTCCACGACCGGACTTGTTAACACTACCACCACGATCGTGGCCTCGACCGCTGCGGCCACCATTAAAATCAACTAAAGCAGACTGATCGGAGGTCTCAACAGGAGAGGTACCAGTACCACGAGACTCATCCCGACAGGATGCTCGACTCACACGTCGGAATGTCTTGAAGAGAGTGGGAATGCTGGCTCCAGCAAGGATATGAGAGCGAGCGGAGTCAAACTCGGAATCCAAACTAGTTAAGAAGCACACCACCAACAGTTGTTGCCGCTGCTACTGAAACTGAGACAACTGATTTGTGAACGGGAGAAGGCGATCAAACTCGTCAGCCAAAATCTTGAATTGCATAAAGTGATCTTGAAGAGGCTTCCCGCACTGCTGGAAGTGAAAGAAGCCTTTCATGACATCATATAGGCGGGAGAGATCATTAGTGGACGAATAGATCGATTCTAATGAGGACCAGATCTCTCGCACAGTATCAGTGTTCGCCACTAAAGCCTGAGTTGAAGGTTCCATCGAGTTGAGTAGCTGACTAAATATCTGGGTATCATCCCGGGTCCAAGTCTGGAAGGTCGCTGATGTTTGTGATGGAGGGTCATCAAATAGGTGGGAATCGAGCTCCATTCCTTGAAGAGACTTAAGGACGCTCTTCTTCCGTAGAGCATGCCCATTGGTGCCATTGAGTCGCCGATCAACTAATTGTGTGGATGATGAGACCTCTGTGGTACGCTGCCGGCTAGCTTCAGTATGAGATTCGTGGGTCACCAAATCCTCTGACATCCATGTCTACTGTTAGATATATATGTATCTTAGTAGTATTTTTACTATTATTCTGTATGTGTGTGTAGGGATATAATAGTGTGGCTTAGCTTTTTATTATAAATAAGAGTACTCGCCTATCCTTTTGGGTACGACTTTCTATTACGGTTAACATAGTATCAAAGCCACCCTAACCCTGGCCTCCCTCCTCCAGCCACCAGCTACAGTCACCACTAACCACGCCACTGTCAGCAACAGACCCAGAAACCTGCCACCTTCCTTGGGAAACCCTAAAAACAATAGACCACTGAAACCCTAGCCACGAACCCCGCTGACTACCGAAACCCTAGCCACGAACCTCTACGACCCTTCTACAGCCACGCCGACTACCGAAACCCTAGCCACGAACCCCGCCGACCACCAAAACCTAAGCCACGAACCCTGACGACCCTTCATAGCCCTCCGACAGCCTCCTCTAGCACCGACGACCCTTCACAGCCCTCCGACAGCCTCCCCCAGCACCGGCGACCCTGTTTTTTCCTTTTTCCAGCACCGACGACCTCTGCTATCACTCTTTCCGGCATCGACAGCGCCTGTTCTCTCACTTTCCAGCGTCGTTTGTTCTTGCTTAGCACCGATATCACCCTTTGCCGCTATTCCGGCAACCTTTTTCTTTTCCGCCGACTTTTCCGGTGGCTGACAACTGTTCCGGCGACCGGCGACTTTTTTGGCGACCGACAACTTTTTCGATGACCGTGTGATTCGCGGTTTGAGGGTCTTTCACCGACTGTTGGTTTGAGGGTTTAAGGGCTACTGCAGTATTTCTTATTTTATGAAGATGAGTTGATGGTGTGATTTCCGGTCCGTATATGAATGATTAA
>JAOTRH010042287.1:0-20083 GCA_034768845.1 Heliamphora exappendiculata
TATTAAGAAGAAAATCTAATTATTTACATAAAAGATGAAAATAATAAGAATAAAAGAACATTAAAAGATATTTTCATATTTTTTGTGCTTTTTGTTGTTAATAGAAGAAAAGAAAATATTATGAGAGACAAGTTAAGAAAATTTAGTTATTAATATTTAAAAGAGAATAAAAGAGAAAAAAATAGAAGAAAAGAAAAGAATAATTGAGTATTTTTAAGAGATGAAATTATGAACTACTTAAAGATGAAAATTAGTTTAAAAGCTTTTTTGTGATTTTTGAGTTTAATAAAAATAGAGAAGGAGGATAAAAGAAAATAAAGTTATAAAAAAAAATTAAAAATAAAATTTTTTAAGTACTAATACTAGAAGAAAAAAAATGCTAAATAGAATTTTATGAATAAATTAAAACTAATAATAATAAAAAAAATACATTAATGAAAGAAAAACTAAGAAAAGAAATGTTAATACAAGAAAATGAAATAAAGTACTTAGTACAAAAAAATAAAATATTATTGAAATAAAATTTAGACTAAACGAGAAAATTAGATACTAGACATTAAATAAATAAATAAAAAATAAAATGTTAGGAAAAGAACATTACATTAGAGAAAAAAAAAGTAAAGTGCTTATAAGAAAAAATTACTGCTAATGAAGAAAATAAAAGACTAGAAAAAAAAATATTAAGTTAAAAGAAAATGGAATATTAGCACTAAAGAAAAGAAAATAAAAAATTAAAAAAATTACATTAAATTAAGAAAATAAAAGGCTACATTGCAAAGGAAAGTAAGTGCTTGGAAAGTAAATTACATTATTTACTAAATAAAGGCTAACATAAAAATTAAGATAGAAAAATAATTAGAATACTAGTAAAGTAAAACTAAGCCAACTAAAAGAATAATAAAATAAATGCTAGAATATTGAATTAATATAAAAGAAAAAAAAATGAAAAAAAATGTAATATTAAAATTAAATATGTGTAATATTGGCTATTACAATCATTTTCATGTAGATACGTTAATCATAACGATTAACAACATTGATTAGTTGTAACCGTTGAGAATGTTTACACTTAGTTGATGGATTAATGGAATGTAATAATGTACTAAAAATGAAATGAAAATAATAACTAAAACTTTTAAAATAAATAACCCAACTACATTGAACTATAATTAATATTGCAAATACTAAATAAAATTGACAATAATAAAAAAGCTTTAAAATGAAAATTAACCCGATCGCTCCAATAGAGAGAAGTGGAGTTTAGAAAGATCGGGGATCCAAGCGAGGTACTTGGATTATCGAGGAATCCTCAAGTCGGGAAATGTGCTCCAATTGTCCAATCCTCGGGGGTTGATCCAAGAAATGTAGGCTTCAATGTAGGTATGAGAGATTAGGGACTCTGTATCTCGGCAGGGTTTCGGCATCGGGGCTCAGGATCGCTCGGTATATCGGCAGAGTCTCTCCCACTCAAAATTTCTTTCTGAAAACGTACGCCGGGTACGGTATTTATAAAATTTTTCAATCAATGACAATTTGATACGTTTTGGGACACGTCAAGCCATTTGAAGTTGGCGGCCGCTGGGTTGAAAAAGGTTCCACAAGGTTCTATTGGCGGCCATCATAATGTGAGTTGGCGGTCGCCATGTTGGAGTTGGCGGCCGCCACTTTTTGCTAGGGTTTCCAAGAGGTTCTATTGACGGGCGCCACAATGAACATAGAAGTCGCCACTTCTGACAATGACTTGGGCAACAAGTTATTGATGGTTTGGTATAATTTCATTGGTTTTGAAGGTTTTTGATGACTGGGTTCAAATACCGAGCTTGGATCACCTCCCGATGATCGTACTGAGACATTATTCCACATGTTTTCATTATCGGATTTGACTAAAATTAGGTGGGGTCAAATTGTGATGTTTACGCCTGTTTCCTCCGATTTTTAGCACTGATATCTACCAGCATGTTGTTTCAAAGAATGCCTAAAAAATAGTCCCGAAAAAACTCAAAAACTGCCCTTGAAATGACCCCGGTGTCGCCGCACCTTGCCACCGCCGTCACCACTTTTTGCCTCGTTTTCTGTGGCTGTTTTTCTCCAATTTTTAGACAATTTTCAGGTATATTTTATAGCTATTTTATGCCTAAAAATTTGCTCAAAACAGTTTTGAAATCTCCCGAAAACGGCCTAAACCACCATCGCTAAGTGTGCAGTTGGTGGGCAATTTTCCATTATTTTGTTTTCGTGCTTTTAGGAACTATTTTATTGCTGTTTTTTAAGCCTTAAACTGTAAAAATATTGCCGAAAAACTTGTCACAAAAATCATAAAAAAATCATCGTGATCCGTGGCTTGAAAATCCCAAAACTACTACCAGTGCTGCCGGTTATACCGCCGCCTGTTCTTCGTGTTCTTGAAAATTCAAACATATTCTTAAATATTCCAAATAATATTTAAAAATAAATAAAATTTTTATATCAAAAATCTATGTCCCAAAAGCTCACATTTGAACTAAAAAAGTTTAAACTATCACGATAAACTCTCATGATTAAAAATTAAATAATAATCATAATTCAACTATTCAATTAAATATGAATAAAATAATGATCATAAAATCAGGATTAGAAAGCTTATAAAACAAAATTAGCACATTTTTAAATCTATTTGATCCCTCGAACAACCATAAACAAAATCAAAACCGCTTTAATACCAATTGTTGGAGGCAAACTGCCAAGATCATTTATTTATTAACGATTTTTCAAAATAATAATATTGGACGAGCAATCGCCGAAACAGGCTCCAAATAACTTTTTTTATGTTGAACGATCAAAATAAAAACCCGTGCCACCACAGTTAATTCAGATAAATACCTTTTAGTTGATTCTTCAACTACGAATTTTGATTTTCCAAGTTAAAGTTCCGATCAGACCTTCTACTGTGTACTCGATGCGATTCTCGAACGTAGTGTGAGTTACGATCCTTCGAGAACTTATACCAATAGAACCTAGACAACCTTAGTCTTGAAAGACAATTTTTGAATTTGGTTAAGCCTACCCACAGATTTTTATAAGGTTATAGTAGGGACTTATGGAGTAATTATGACAAAAACTTCTAATGTAACCCAAATACCCATCCAGCGATTTTCGCAAATATGCCAACCTCTTAGCGGTTTTCGCAATTATGAAAACCTTGCAGTAGTTTCGACAATTTTTATAAAATACTAAATTACAGTTCATACCACTAAAGAACTGTAATTAAAAAATGATTAACTCATCTCCCCATGTTAAGATTCTCGATACCCGCCAATTAAATTTAATTACTGACAATTTAATTTAATCGGCATCTTTAGAATTTCTTAAGCCCTTCCATTTAACTTATTTGACTACCGGATAATTAAATATACCTGTAGGGTTTAGCCTGGTCAAAATTTATAAGCTTCCTCAAAGGAGTATCGTAATCTCGAACAATCGGGACATAGATTCTATCAATAATTAATATTCACCATATAATTAATACCGCTATCAAACTCACCGGAACTATTGACCAATAAAAGATCGCACCCTCTAATGAACCAAAACAACGAATATTAAAGATACGCAAATAATAATTATTTTGAGATTAAGAGCATAAGTACTCATAATAATCATGAGGTGTAAATTAATTTATAGAGTTAGTATAAAATTAATTACCCAAATGTAGTCATGTTGAATACACACAAAGTGTACTAGCACAGCGAGTCGAAATAATAGACGACGCCATTATCTGTTCCCCGTAACTAAGACAGGTTTACTAAAACTCTGTGCTACGGTCATACTGATGGTTTGCCTATTTTCATATAAACTGTGAACAAAAACTTATATTTTGTAAGAACCTATAATCTAGTTTTATGTGTGCAAGCCTACACTACACACCAGATTAAATACTGTACAGAATAAATGACAACTATGTATAACATTAAAGAAATGATATTACATTTATTACTAATTAAGATTCTCATAAAATAAAATTAATTTTATTAAAATAAAATTAAATACTAAAACCAAATAAAATCTATAGTTTTTAGTATACAATCCTGACAATCTCCCATCTATACTTAAAATCATGCTGCTATGCATCTTACTTCCATGCCCTCTACATGACTATCAAAAGTCTTACAGGTAGGCTCTTTGTAAAAAGATCTGCAATGTTGTCTCCTGATATAATTCTGGTCACAGCACCGCTTTGTACAATTTCTCGTATCATGTGATATTTGTGCTCAATGTGTTTTTCTTTCTTGTGGACTCTTGTCTCCTTCGAGTTTGCAATCGCTCTGTTATTATCACAATAAAGTGTAATAGGCAATTGAACTGAAGACACCACATCTAGATCCAATAGGTAGTTCCTGAGCTAAACGACTTCCTTGGCTGCTTCAGAAGCTGTTACGTATCCAACCTCCATAGTAGAATTAGCAATGCAGGACTGCTTGATACTCTTCCAACTTATAGCTCCATCTCCTAAGGTAAACACATATCTTGAGGTAGACTTACATGAATCTTTGTCTGACTGAAAATTCGAGTCTATGTACCCTAAAGGTACTAGACTATCCGCGTAGTGAACCAACATATAATCCTTATTCTTTTTTAGGTACTTGATTATATAAACTTTACTGCAGGCCAATGCTCATGTCTTGGGTTAGATTTATATATGCTAACCATGACAACAGCAAAATGGACGTTAGGTCTAGTACAAAGTATAGCATCCATTAAGCTTCCTACTGTCGAAGCATAAGGAACCGCCATCATTTTCTTTATATCATCAAGTGTCTTAGGATACTAATCTTTGGATATGGTGATTCCATGCCTAAATGGGAGAATTCTTTTCTTAGAATTTTGCATGCTAAAACAAGTAAGGATATCATCGATATACTTGACTTGTGATAAGCCTAACATCCTTTTAGATTACCACGCTTTCGTCACGATTCTTGTACACACATGACTCGTCTAAACTCTGATAAAAATCAAAAGATTTTATGGCTTGATCAAACTAAGTATTTCAAGATCTCGACGCCTACATAAGTCCATAATTAGATCTTTTAAGCTTGCACAACATGTGCTCCTGACCCTTTGATATGAAACCGTTTAGTTGTACCATAAAAATGCACTCGTCAAGACTTCCATTAAGGAAAGCTTTCTTGACATCAATTTGCTAAATTTCATAATCGAAATGAGTCGCAATGGATAAGAGAATCCAGATAAACTTAAGCATAGCTACCGGCAAAAAGGTTTCCTCATAATCGATCCCTTCTTTCTAAGTGAACCATTTTGCAACAAGTCTAACTTTAAAGGTTTCAACCTTCTTGTCTACTCATCTCTTCCTCTTATAGATCTACTTACATCTAATGGGTTTTATCCCTTCAGGTGATTCTATAAATTCTCAGACCTAATTAGAATACATAGATTTCATCTCTGAATTTATAACTTTTTACCAAAGATTTGTATCTTTATCTTGTAGTGCTTCGTCATAGTTACAGGGTTCGATATCCAGTTATGTCGAGATCTTGTTAAAAGACTCTCCCAAGAACATATACCGATCGTGTTGATGAACAACCATCGCACTACGATGAGGCACTACCTCCGTCTGTATACTAGCAGTAACACGCTGTGCCAAATCTGAACCCTGCGCACCATTAACCATATGCTCGTTTGGCATGTTAATGGTAGCACCCTGATTATGATCTGCATTTGTCCCAATAATCCTCCCACTACGACGAATCAATGGGATATCAGTGACTTATGGTTCCTCTTTCGTTCTACTGGTATTTTCTCTCATTTTTTTTAGAACAATTTTACTTTTGGATCGATGGTCCATAATATAATTCTCTTTCAAGAATCGGACATTGGTGCGAACAACGACCTTCTAATAATTAGGATTATAAACTAAACCACCATTCGTTCCCTTGGGATACCCCACAAAGGAAAAAAACTTCTATCCCCAATTCCAATTTACCTGCGTTCCTTTTCAGTATATGTGCTGAACACTCCCAAATCGGAATATGTCTCAGCCTAGGCTTACGCTCGGTCCACAATTTTGTGAGAGTAAAAGGTACTGACTTGAAGGTACTGTGACACCCCAATTTGACCCCGTCCAATCTTAGGTGAATCCGATGATGAAAACAGTTGGAATGATGCTTCAGTTCGATCCTCGGGAGGTGATCCAAGCTTAGTATTTGAACCCAGAACTTTCAAACCAATAAAATTTTGTTGAACCATCGATAACTTGTTGTTCAAGTCATTCCAAAAGTGGCGACCACCATGTTCATTGAGACGATCGTCAATAGAACCTTTTGGAAACCCTAGCCAAAAGTGGCAACCACCACCTCTAACCTGGCGACTGCTAACTTTCATTGTGGCGACAGCCAATAGAACCTTGTGGAACTTCTTTCAAACATGGTGACCGCCATGTTGAACCTGGCGACCGCCAACTCCAAATGGTTTGACGTGTCCCAAAATGTGCCAACACCTCATTGGTTGAAGAATTCTATAAATACCATACCCTTGGTACATTTTCAAGGACAGAAATTGAGTGAGAGATTTTGAGAGAGAAGTTCTACTGAGTCGCCGAGCAATTCCGAGTCCCGACGTCGAAGCCTTGTCAAAATACCGAGATTTGAATCTCCGATGCCTACATTGAAACCTTGCTTGGATCACCACCCGAGGATTGGCCAATCGAAGTACATTCTCCAAACTTGAGGATTATTACGCAATTCAGGTATCTCGTTTGGATTTCCGATCTTTCTAACTCCATTCCCTCTCTTTTGGAGTGATCGAGTTAAAATTAAATTTCAATTCACATTTTTCCTTCATTTACATAGTCAATCTTATTTGCTTCATGTAATTTGGTTATTTTGTTTAATTGTTTAGTTATTTATTTTTTCACATTCACACTTAACACATTTGTTATTTTTTTTCTTTCATTAATTCATTAAATAATACTAATATTTTTGACAACTACAACTTATTGATATTGTTAGTTGTGATAAAAAGTACTTATATTATATGAATATAATTGTTAATATTACATTCATATCCTCCAATTAAAATACTTGTGTGCTTATTTCTTTTTTTTTTCTTTTATTAGTTATTATTTTAATGTCTCTTTATTTTCAACGTTCGTTTAATGTTCTTTTTTTTTTCTTTCCTTTTAATTGCAATGTAGTTTTAATTTTCTTTCAATGCACCATTTTTTTTCTTATAATATTGGTTTAATGCTCATTCATCAGCCTTTATTTCCCATTTTCTTTTCTTTTCTTTATAGTAGTGTAATTTTTCTTTTTAGCATTTTATTTTTTTCTTTTCTTTTCCTTGTAGTGTAACTTTATTTTCTTTTTATTCTTTTTCCTTTCTTTCTTTTCTATTTTTTTTCTTTTCTTTTCATAATGTTTACCTTATTCTTCTTCTGTTTTCTTTTTCTTTTGTTAAACTCAAAAATTAAAAAAAAAATTAATATAATTTTCATTCTTTAAGTGTAATTTTTTTCTTTTTTGTTTTCTTTTCACCTTATTTTCTTTAAATGTAAATAGTTAACTTTCCTTCTCATTAGTTTAATAAGCATTTTCTAGTTTCTTCATTTTTTTAATATAATTTTTTTTGAAAACTCTTCCTTTATTTTCCTTAAATCTTTAAACTCTCTTTTGTCATGACACTCTTATCTTTGTTTTCTTTGTTAGTAAATAATTTTTTTTATATATAGAATTTTTATGCATCTTTTATTTTACATTTCTTATTTCTTTTATTAATTCATCATGTTAACCTAGCTTGTTTTAATAAATATGCATACTATTTTAGTTACTTTGAAATCATGTTTAGATAGTTTTAGCTTCTTCTAACATGTTTTTATTGTTTTATGTATACTATGATAGTTTAGGTTATTTTTGTGAATATTATATGTGAAAATATTCCATGTATCCTTTAGTTAGAAATTATATGCCGTAGAACTTAGGAATTCATTCCTTTATTTGTCCTAATTTGGAGTGCTCTGTACATATGTTATGTATTTTTCATATTTGATTTTGAATGTTCTCTTTTTACCTTTATTTTCTTTATTTGTATGTATTTGAAAAATTTTATTAAAGAATCAATAATGATTAGTAGAGGCCAATCTTATGGTTGGGCGAACGGGGTGTCTAACACTTTCTCCGATTTGTACCTTAGCCCTTGAATTCTATTTCTCTGATTAAACATTTTAAAGATCAGTTGCCATTTTTGTTTTTCTTTGTTTTTCTCAAAAACTTAGTGGTGACTCCATTTTCAACAAAAATGAATTTTCAAATTTTAATTTTCAATGTGTTAAAAATATTTTTCAAACATCTTTGAATTCTCTTATTTTTGAAACATGTTTCAAAAATCTCAAAATCCTAATGCCACAGGTACTACGTTCATAATATAAGCCGCTGTCTTTAATGCGAGTTTCCAAAACTAATCGGGTAATTATGAATAACTCATTGACCTTATTATCTCTATAAGAGTCTTATTTCTTCTTTCTGCTATACTATTTTGCTTCAGACTGCCCGGTCCAGTCAATTGGGATATAATTCCCTCTAATGATTGGTAATTCCTAAACTCTCCAAAGAGGTACTCCCTATCACGGTTAGATCGTAGTGATTTGATATTTTTATCCAGATGCTTCTCCGTCTCCGCCTTGAAATATTTACATTTCTCAAATCATTTAGACTTACGGTGCATCAGGTAAATGTATCCATACATTGAGTAGTCATTAATAAAACTGATGAAGTACTCAAAGCCACCTCTGGCCTGTCTAGTCATAGGACCACAAACATCAGAATGAACCAGTTTCAACGGTTCTTTAGCTCTATAGCCTTTAGCCGAGAATGGTCTCTTGTTTATCTTACCCTCTAAATAGAACTCACAGACTAGAAATGCCTCTACTTCTAATGAACCCAAAAGTCTATCTTCTACCGGTCTATTTATCATTTTTAGATTAATATGACCTAAGCGTAAATGTCAAAGAAATGCTTGGTTCATTAAAGAAGAAAATCTTCTCTTATATAGTAAATTAGATGTGTTATTTAATTCAGTCAGTTGTAGTATAGAAAAGATTAGAGTAATAACATAAAGATCATTCGCCAATGTATTATAACGGATAACCTGTTTATTTTTCTTAATAACCACAGAGTTATTGAAATAAAATTTTTTTTTGTCTTTAACCAATATAGAAACAGAAACTAAGTTTCTTCTAACGGAAGGTACATAAAGACAATCTCTCAATATTAAAACTCGATCTCTACTAAAACTGAGAGTGACATCTGCCACTGCAACTGCTATCACCTTTGTATTATTGCCCATATGCAGGTAAATATCCTATCTCTAAGTTGTTGAGTTTTTTGAAACCCCCGCAATAAATTACAAATATGATTAGTGGCTCCCGCATCTACACACTAGGCACCAGTAGATAACATCGCTAAACATGTTTCCTTAACCAGTGAAGAGAATTTACCCTGATTGTTTAGCTTGTTGAGATAAACTAAACATTACTTTTTTTAGTGCTGTGTCTGGTTATAGTGAAAATATATTTCTTTCAGTTTTTTACACCAGTGCATAGCCCACTAATTATCCTGAAAATCGTGTCACCTTGTTTTTGAAATTTTTTTTTCTTTTTGCCTTTCGGCCTAAAGGTAGAACCATTTCCAGAAACAAATACATTTTCTGACATTGAAAGAATATCCTTAGTAGTTAAAGTTATATCAAAGTTATATTTTTAGTCAACAAAATTCGATCCCGTTAATTTATTCTTTTTAAGTCTATTAATCAGTGGATTGAACGTCATTTTAATATTAAGAATCACATAATTAAAATAACCATTAATTATGACGAGAAAAATTTTAAATTTATTTTAAAATTCGTTCCCTCTATCATTTAAAAAAAAAAATCACCAACAGCCTGGTACCTTGTGAATAGTATGTCTTGATGGGAGGACGTCTACTATCCATTGTTTATCAAGACATACCAATTTTTATTAATTTTACTATTTAGGCAACATATCATGATAAGTATAGCTAACATAGTTTCAGTCTAGTAAATAATAGTAGTAACTCAAATGGAGATGATATTATTATTTACAGTTAAGTGTTAACTACTACCTAATTCTAAATTAATCGCTTCGCAATGAACCCTTCAGATAGAGAAGTGATTTACACTAACAATTATACAAAATTATTCCTGAAGGAAATTCGTACTGGTGATACCGCAATTAATCATATCCAATGGGGAGGAAGGCCTTACTGTTAACACGCAGAATTAATTGCATCACCTACAAACTGGTGATGGAGACCACATGATTTATTTATGAATAAATTTTCTCTCTTACTTAGATTTTTAAAATATTTTTGAGAATTATAAAAATCTATTTAAAAAAAATAAATTTATTAATTTTAAAAATCACAAGATCTAAAAGATTTCAAAATATCTTTTCATGTACACGATCCAAAAGATTTCGGTTTGCCAAACCATCTTTTCGTGTTTTATTGCGTAACATATAAAATTATCGATGATTGTACAATTTTTATTTTGCTTTATAGCTAAGGTATTGATTAAGTCATTCAAATATTTTATTTTTACGTTATACATTTTTTAAAATTTTTTTAATTAAGATTAAATATTTTTTATTTAATTAATCCAAAATTTGAAATTATTTTTTACGTTTTTTAAGATATCCGATTTAAAAAAAATTATCTTAAACGTGTTATTTTATAAAAATAAAATATCTAAAATTTTTCTATTTAATTAAAAACTTTTAATTAAAAAAAACTTAATTTTATTTTTCATTACAAAATATTAATTAAAATCAAAATTTTTGAATTAATTAAATTAATAGGAAAAAAATAATACAAATATACATCATCCACGCAGTTTATAGAAAAAAATGCAATATATATATGTCTATATATATATATATCTCTCAATTTTATAATCAAATAGAAACTCAATAGAGCTTTAATCTCCTGTTCAAAGATTAACTCGTAATCTTTCAATCCTTATCTGAATTAGCTTCCAGCATCCAAGTTATATCAGAATTCCTCGATATGCAGTGTTATACAAATACAACACTATTTGGATCATTACATATTAGAAAAACAGTCATGAGAGACCCAAAATCTAGCCACCACCGCCAGCCCATTTGCACCGCCGGCGCCGCCGTATGCCGCCACTTCAGGCAGATTTTGCCTCATCGTTTAAGCTCCGTTCTTGATCCCATTTTTTTCTTTCAAAAATGGCTTATGAAAAATATGATTTTTTTTGTAAAAACTCCAGTACGAAAAAAGCTCAGAAATCTGTTTTCAATGGCCGCCGAAACAACCCCGCCGCACACCCAGCGCAACCTCCTACTACCGCCGCTTGTTCTGACTTTTTCCGTGGTCGTTTTGGTTCCCGTTTTCTCCTGTTTTTAACACTGATATCTAGCAACATGTTATCCCAAAAAATGATTAAAAAATAGTCCCAAAAAAGCTAAAATATGATCCTCCAAACAGCTCCGGTGTCGCCGCACCTTGTCGTCACTGTGTCCACTTTTTGCCTCATTTTCTTTGGCCGTTTTCCTCAATCTTAGACTATTTTCTAGGTATATTTTGTTGCTATTTTATGCCTAAAAATCTGTCCAAAAATAGTTTTGAAAAAATCACCGAAAACGGCCCGAATCGCCGTCACCGCCAAAAGTGCTGCCGACAGGTTATTTTTCCATTATTCTTTTTTCATATTTTTAAGAACTATTTTATTTCCATTTTAAGTCTAAAACTGCAAAAATATTATCAAAAAAACTTGTCACAAAAATAATAGAAAAACAACAGCGATCCATGGCTCAAAAAATCCAAAACCACCGACTGTGCCGCTGCCTGTTCTTCGTATTCTTGGATATTCAAATCTGTTCTGAAATATTTTAAATAATATTTAAAAATAAATAAAAAATTTTACATTAAAAATCTATGTCATAAAAACTCACATTCGAACTAAAAAAACTTAAACTATCACGATCAGCCCTCGTAATAAAAA
The DNA here is from genome assembly GCA_034768845.1 of Heliamphora exappendiculata. Lineage (NCBI taxonomy): Eukaryota > Viridiplantae > Streptophyta > Magnoliopsida > Ericales > Sarraceniaceae > Heliamphora > Heliamphora exappendiculata. The sequence continues at coordinate 12,031 of JAOTRH010042287.1, forward strand.
ATTAAATAATAATCATAATTCAGCCATTCAATCAAACATGAATAAAATAATGATCATAAAATCGGAATTAGAACGTTTATAAAACAAAGTTAGCATTGTTCTAAATCTACCTAGCTCCTTGATTAACCGTAAACAAAATCGAAACGGCTCTGATACCAATTGTTGGAGGCAAACTGCCAAGATTATTAATTTGTAAACGATTTAAAAAAAAAATAAAACTGGATGGGTAATTACGGAAATAGGCTCTAGATAGATTTTTTTTAATATCGAACGATTAAAATAAAAACTCGTTCCACCACAGTTAATTTAAATGAATACCTTCTGATCAATTCTTCAACTATGAATTTTGATTTCCCGAGTTGAAACTCCGGTTAGACCTTCTACTATATTTTTGATGTGATTTTCAAATGTAGTGTGGGTACGATCATTTGAGAACTAATACCGGCATATTTAGGAAAACCTTAGTCTTGAAAGACAATTTCTGAATTTGGTTCAGCCTACCCGCATATTTGTAGGGCTATAGTAAATATCTATGGAGTAATTATGATATAGATTTCTAGTATAACCTAGATACTCAGCCAACAATTTTCGCAAATATGCAAACTTCTCAGCCGTTTATGTAATTATGAAAATTTTACAGTAATTTTTGTAATTTTTATAAAATACTAAATTACAGTTAATACCACTTAAGAATTGTAACTGGACTCTTAACCATAATTTCAAGACCAATTTGCATTGAGTTCATGTAATTAAATACTTAACCCATCTCCTTACGTTAAGATTTTCGATACCCGCCGACTAAATTTAATTATTAACAATTTAATTTAATCGACATCTTTAAAATTTCTTAAACCCTTCTGCTTAACTTATTTATGTAGCGCCCCTGACCCGTTTTAATAATATAAACCAAATATAAGAAACTTAATTTATAATGATTTTCAGCATTGAAATCCAGCGGAGACCGCTCGAGCAGTGATACACCCGAAAGTTTTTGCTTAAAAATTGTGAAAAACGCTTATTTTCATGAAAATCAGATTCAAATGATCAATTTTCTAAACCTGTTTTGAGAGGATAAAACCCAATGAGGAAAATACATAACTGAAAACAAGGTTTTCATTCATTATAAATCAATCATATATGCCACAACCATTCCTTGGGAAAAATCACAACACCCATCTCGATCCGAATAATAACGCCCTTACATGCTTGCATTATATGAATGTATGACCCTAAGGTCTTACAAGAATAGTTAGGTTTAGAATCACATTAATCTAACCATTCAAAAAAATATTACAGCTGTACACTTTCATTTCTCAAAAGCTAACTATCCAAAGAAACAATGTAATCCTATTAACTTTCCCAAAAGCTACCGGCATTGATCTTACTCCATGACCCTCTTTCTGCCGTCACCTGAAATGTGGTTAAGCAACATGAGCCTAAACTCGTAGGAACAAGACTAAAATTGAATGCACGCATGATATGCGAAGATGGTTAAGCAAGATGCACCAGCAAAATAGATTACTTCTTAGTATTAGTTCTGAAGCGAGTTTTCCTTATATAACCGGGTTTCATAAAGAAAGGTTATATCTCCACGAATTCTCATCATAATCATAGGAATAGTCATCATTTACTATTAATTTATCAATCTTACCATTCTATATTAACCCAAACCATTTGGTCATTTTGTCATGTTATCAAATTGAGGCGTCCCAGACCCAAGTTCATCGGTACTCACACACATACACATCTGCTTTCCTAACTCATTTCGGGTTTCATCAACTCATAGCTCAAATTATAGGTACTGGCGCCGGACTGGCGTATAGACCCATGCAGCATTACCCTCAATCTGGCTATACGGGCCCCGTGAGGTAACGGTACGTTCTATACCCCGACACGACTAACATCTATTCCCGGTTACTAGCCGGTGGGCAGAGAACCCAACTACGTCCTTTTTCGGTTATCAGCCGGTGGGCAGAGAACCCGAATACGTTCTTTCCTGGTTGCTAGCCGGCGGGCAAAGAACCCCATCTGTGCAATTTTTTGGACTTTCACTGAAGAGCAACTCGTGCCCAACCTTAAATAATTCAGAAACCAGTCCTTTTAAACATATCATAGCACAACACATGCACACGTGAGTCCAACCCAAATGGTTCTTCTCACCAACCCATTTCATTACACGATTTCATCATCCATGTTTCCATTATTCTCGGCTCAAACCGAATTAATCATCATATGACTCCAAGTTCACAAATTCATTGATTTTATTTAACACTTGACTTAATATTAATGTACATTATATGGATTCATGGAAATTAACTCGCAATAGGCAATAGTAACCTTCAATTTAACCATTAATCATATCAATTTCATCATACTACCCCTTTAAACCCAAAGCCCCAGTATCCATGGTTTAACCCCAAATTACAAACCCTAATTTCATATTTCTCACCGTAAATCAAAAGATAAAGCAATGTTAAAATAGATATTGCCAAACCCTCCATAACTCCAAGGTTCAACCCTTATTATCCCCAATCTCAAACCTAGGGTTTCAAAAACCACAAATTTTAGATCTTTATGTTCATAAACGAGAAAATACGACACATATCACTTAAACATTCAAAGAAGGTCTTGGATCCTACCTTTTTACGCTAGATCCATAGGAAAAGACCCCAAATGAACTCCAATCGCTTGGATCGTCAACCTCATGGCAAGAACAACGTCTCCAAAGCAAAGATCGAGTCTTCAACGGTTGAACCACCGAGAGAAAGGCAAAGAAATCCACTCCAAGAAGCCAAACAACCCCTTACTATCTCTCAAACCCAAACCCTAACACTCGCCCAAGCTTTAGAGAGAGAGAGACATAAGGAGAAAACGAGGAAAAAGAAGGTCCACACTCATTTTTAAAGCATCAGGTCTGTGACAGCCCGCTCGAGCGGACCCCCACCGCTCGAGCGGTCAGGCCACTGCTCGAGCGGTCAACCCTGAGTTGAAGTTCTGGCTTATATAGGCTGTAATTGGACCGTATATGCATAAAACATTACTCAACCACCACTTTCCCATACACCCATCCTCAACCATCGCTAACGAACACGTACCGAACTCAAAAACAAATTTTCACACATGACTTACATCCTCAAATATCTCCCCAAAACATAGTAAACATGTTTTTATTAAAATTCAAAATTAGAAATGTCTGGGTCACTACAACCTCCCCCACTTAGGAGATTTCGTTCACGAAATCACGCATACGTTAGGGATTGAACAACTCGGGGTAATTTCTTTCAACTTTTGATTCTCGTTCCCAAGTGGCTTCTTCGATGCCATGGTGAACCCACAACACTTTCATATACCGAATCGTTCTCCCCCGCAAGACTTTCTCTTTACTGTCAAGAATCCTCATTGGTCTTTCCTCGTAGGTAACATTGTCGTCAACCGCCAACTCAGTCCAATCTAGGACATGGGACGGATCCGGTTCATACTTTCGCAACATAGACACGTGAAAAATGTTGTGCACTGAGGCTAACTGTGGTTGCAAAGCTAGGCAGTAGGCTACTTCTCTAATTCTGTCAAGGATTTCAAACAGGCCGATAAAATGCGGTGATAATTTCCCACTCTTGCCAAATCTCATTAAACCCTTCTGTGGAGAAACCTTCAAGAGCACGTGGTCTCCCACCTCAAATGCTAGTGGTCTCTTTCTTTTATCTGTGTAACTTTTCTGACGACTTTGGGAGGTCATTAAACGTTTACGGATCGCGACGATCTTTTCTGTGGTTTCACACACCACACGCTCGTAACATATCCTCGAGTATCTGGATAGTGTGCTCTAACTGGCCGTTCGTCTGGGGATGAAATGAGGTACTAAGAAGTACGCTCGTTCCCATAACCGACTGCAAACTCTGCTAAAAACATGATGTGAAACGAGGATCTCGATCGGAGATAATAGAAATCGGTACCCCATGGAGCCTAACGATCTCCCGTACATAGAGTTGGTAAGCTTATCAACTGAATCTGTCATGCGAATCAGTAGAAAGTGTGCCGATTTGGTTAATTTGTCTACCACAACCCATATAGCATCATGCCTCTTTGGCGACCTGAGAAGGCCCGAGATGAAATCCATGGCGATATTTTCCCATTTCCACTCTGATACTGTAACAGTTGCAACTGACCCGTTGGTTTTCAATGCTCAGCTTTCACTTGTTGACAAGTGAGACAACGCAAAATGAAGAGCGCGACGTCTTTCTTTATACCTTTCCACCAAAACTGTCTACATATGTCATAATACATTTTTGTGCTGCTCGGGTATATTGTCAATCGTGAATGATGAAGCTCGTGAAGTATGTCTTTCTGAAGTGTTTCTGGCACGAAAATCCTCCCTGCAAACCTCATGCTTTGATCGGAGTAGATTGTCCACTCTTTGACATCCTCGCCATTTAAAACTCATTCCCGAAACATTAAACTCTCAGTGTCTGATTGTTGTGCTTCAACAACGCGACGAATAAGGGTAGGTTGAGAAATCATTGTAAATAGAGCGACTTCCCCATCAAACTTTCCTAAACGAAGGTCATATTCTCCAACTGCTCCAAGCATATTCCACTATGTGGTTGCTATTCTTGTTATCGTACTCAAGGATTTTTAGCTGAGGGCATCGTCTTCCACATTCGCCTTGCCCGGGTGATATTGGAGATCAAAATCATAATCGCCTAAGAACTCCATCCATCTTCTTTGACGCATATTCAAATCTTTCTGTGAAAACAAATACTTCAACCTTTTATGATATGAAAATACTTCGAAGCGTTCCCCGTATAGATAGTGCCTCCAAATTTTAAGAGTAAAAACCACCGCTGCAAGCTCCAAATCATGCGTAGGATAATTTTTGTCATGAGTCTTCAATTGTCTCGATCCATAGGCCACCACCTTGCCTAGTTGCACTAACACACAACCCAATCCCTCATGGGACGCATCGCAATAGACGGTATAACCGAGTCCTCTCTCTGGAATAATCAGAACGGGCGTACATGTTAGTAGCGTCTTCAACATCAAGAAGACAAGCTCACAACTATCGTCCCATACAAACTTGATCCCCTTTCTCGTAAGGCGTGTTAAAGGTGCTGCAAGTTTAGAGACGTCTTTCACAAATTGGCGGTAATATCCTACTAACCCCAAGAATCTTCGAATCACAAACACATTTTTCGATTTCTCCCACTCCATCACTGCCATGATTTTAGATGAATGCACTGCCACTCCATCCTGTGAAACTACATGCCCCAGAAATTTCACTTCTGATAACCAAAATTCACACTTGTCATACTTGGCATATAGTCGATGCACTCGTAACAACTGTAGTGCGATTCGAAGGTGTTCGTCGTGTTTTTCTTCCGATGGGAAGTAAATCAAAATGTCGTCCACGAATACCACTACGAATCGATCAAGATAAGAGTGAAAAATACGGTTCATCAGGTCCATAAATGTTGCCGATGCGTTGGTCAACCCAAATGGCATAACCAAGAATTCAAAATGCCCATAACGTGTACGAAAAGCCGTATTTGGAATGTCTTCCTCCTTAACTCGCAGTTGGTGGTGACCCGATCTGAAATCAATTTTTGAGAAACAATAAGAACCTCTCAATTGATGAAACAAGTTGTCGATTCGTGGCATGGGATACTTATCTTTAACGGTCGCGTGGTTCAGCTTAGGATAATCTATACAAAGACGTAACGACCCATCTTTCTTTTTGCAAATAATGTTGGGGCTCCCCAAGGTGATACACTAGGACGTATGAATTCCTTATCTAACAACTCTTGAACCTGTACCTTCAACTGCACTAATTTGGCCGGTCCAAAGCGATTTGAAGGCATAGAAATAGGGGCAGTCCCTGGAACAAGGTCTATGGAAATTCAACCTCTCGCCAAGGCGGAAGCTCAAACAACTCGTTTGGGAACACATATGAGAACTCACGGACAGCAGGAGGAAACCCTCCCTGAATGGAACCAGTCTCACCTACAGAGAAAATGTGGTTGAGGCTATCACGGCCCCGTGACCCAAGAGATCTAGGTGTTAAACCATTGTCCCGGTCACCCACAAAGTAAAAGGGATCTCCTTTTGGAGTGCAAACAAACACCCGCCGTCGGTCACAATCAATGTAGGCCTGAAAGGTCGTCAACCAATTCATTCCTAAGATAATGTCGAATGACAGCATATCAATCACAATGAAATCGAATGCCAAACAATGGTCGGCAATCCCCATCTCCCAATCTCTACAAATGAGCCTCAATGCGGCAACCTCGCCCAACGGTGTCTCTACGTACAAAGCCTCATTCAACTCATCTACCTCTATTCCCAATGCAGATGCAGATGAAGATGAAAGAATGTGATGCTCTAGTGTCAACAAGACCACTGGCCCCAGAATGATACACTAGAAAGGTACCTCGTATGACTGAAGAACTAGCTGCGACATCTGGTACGGCAAGTGCCGCTAATGTACTAGGCTCCACAAGAGCGAATACTCGCCCCTGATTCCCTTAATTCTGTCCCCCACTACTTCTGGTTCCTGGTTGCCTCACTAATTGAGCTCAGGTAGCACCTCCCGCAGTTCTTGCTGACTATGTCCCTGACTGCTGCTATGACTGACTATAACCCTGTCGTCCTTGTGGTGTCTGTACTTTATGTGCTCCTCTAGTACCCTAAACATTTTCTCCCTGTGGGCAATCTCGTCGGATGTGACCCATTTGGCCACACTGAAAACATGAAGGCGGGGTCCTCCCATGAGTCTGACATTGCTGTTACGACTGCTGTCCTCTTTGTTGACAATCCACATAGCGATGTCCCGGTTGTCTACACGTGCAACACGCCAACTCCCGACGCTCAAAACGTCTAGTTGAACCCATTGACGGTGTTGGCGCCGACCATGGCTGGTATTGAGATCCCGTGGGATAAGAACTCGATCCCCTTGATTTCTGTCTTTTCACCTGACGCCTCTCAGACTGAGCACCGGAATTCCCTTGATGTGACTTGCTTTCCCTAATCTTGTAACTTTTCACCATTGCATTCTCCACCCGAATAGCGGCCTGTACAACCTCGAAGTACACCCAAAAACCCAATGCAGCAATTTGATCCTTGATTGAAGGTCGAAGACCTCTTTCAAACCTCTTGGTGCCTAAATCTTCTGTTGACACCATTTCAGGTGTGAACCGCGACAAGTTTGCAAACTTAGCTACGTATTGGACCACAGAGAGATTCCTTAGAAGGAGGGAGAGAAACTCCTCCCAATACACATCTCTAGAAGAACCCAAAAAATACTTTTCTAAAAAGATTCTAGTAAAGGCAGTCCACGTGCCATGTACGGTGCTCTTAGCAAAGTTCCACCACTACCTAGCATCGTCTCGAAGTTGAAACGCTGCTAGCCTGATGCACAACTCATCTTCTCCAATCTCTAGGGTATCCAAAATTGTTGTGATTACTTCCAACCCTTCAGTGGCAATTTTGGGGTCCGGTTCCCCCGAGAATGTTGGAGGGTCCAACCGCCGGAATTCTCTCATTTCCGCAGAGGCTCGCGGCTCAGGAGCCCTCGCTCTAGCCCGAGTTGCCTCGGCCATCGCCCTCATAGTAGCAAGCATTTCTTGAACAACATGAACACCGCCCACTTGTTCCTGCTGGGCATGATCATCCCCTTCTTCTGGAACTTGGGCAAATGCACGACGTCGGCCACGACCTCGGCGCTTACCTCGTCTCGGTATCATCTCTACGAATAAGAAGAATAAGGAGAGGTATCAACACATGCTCATATAAATGCATCTCTCACAGATGACATCACTCTTGAACAAGACACCACTTCACTCTAATCATCATATTAACACATCTTACGCAACACATAACGAGGAAGACTGATCGGAATGACACATCAATCAGGCTAACTTGTTCAGATCCCTAGCTAGAGCGGACGTCAGCCAAATGCCTTTCTAACTCGAACCCCGAACCAATCGACCGGCCGCCTAAGGGCCAAATGTATCATCCTAAAAGTCCAACCTCCATGCCCAAATAACACATAGCATGCAAA
>JAOTRH010042298.1:0-53350 GCA_034768845.1 Heliamphora exappendiculata
TCGGGTCCATTGCGATTGTGAGCCTACCTGTATAATCTGTCAGAACTTTTGACCCGATCTTCCGTGCAGCACGCACCAAGTCAAATACTAGATAGAATATACGGATTATGCATTTATACATCACAAATATAAATATGAAACAGTAAATGCAAAATCATCTCACATGTTTCTTATTAATATGCCAGGGATCCAGAATAAAATACATAAAAACTATGACTGTTCAGTATACATTCCCAACATTCTCAAGCCACCTCTTAGCTTTTTTTAGATCCTTCTAATCTTATTGGAACACTTTTCGGTAACCTCCTTTATTTTTGGCGACTTCTCTCTAGCGATAGTTTTTTGCCTATCTCTTCTCTCCGACTACATTGTTTATCCCTTCCATGGCCTCCTCATCTCGTATTGCTAAATGTGGCCGTTTCGTTGCTTCCGGCCCCGCAACCCACCACCGAATGGGCCACCCACGAACTCCACTATATGTGAGAACCTGACCAATTTTTCTTTTTTGGCGTTTACAGATGCGTGCTACGTGTTTTTGTTTGAGCATGTTTTTATTGCTTTTGATGCATGATCGAACTTATATATGCATACATGGTAGGTTCCTAGGGCCGTGGGCCATTCAGGTGCGAATTTCAAAATTAAAAAAAAAGGATATTTTAGAGACCTATAAATATCTGGAGTTATATATTTTCATAAAGATATTTTTTAAAACTTTTCCAACAAACTTCCTATTTTCTCTCTACCTTCTCTCTATGTTCTCGGGGGTCCGAGGCTCGATTTTCGACAATCAGACTATTGATCCTTGTTATTGGCGTCATGGTCTACGCGTTCATCCAAAAGGAATTCCATTCTGGCAAAGCTCAGTTTTGCACGTGAATCGAGACATTGAGTTTTGAACTCACCGATATTGGATTCTAGACCTGTATGTTTTATAAGGGTGGTACGTGTAATCGGGTGCATTTTTATCGGTCGGACTGTTGTAGATCTGATTTTCTGTAAAAGTTGGTTTTGGGTTTAAAATTGATTTTATGTCAATTTCGGTGGATGAAATCGTGTCTCGATAGTTTCTTTCGAGGGTTTAGTGTTTGGCTAGGGCATGTGTATGCCCAAGGGTGTTGTGAGTGAGTTTTAAGGCTTTGATTCGAGGTTTGGAGGGTTAAAACTGTGGCTTAAAAAATAGTTTTCGAGGGTGATCAGTCGACTGGATCTTGAGATCAGTCGACTGGATCTTGAGTTTGGCAGGTCAGTCGACTGGGCTTGGGGGACCAGTCAACTGAAATGGTTATGGTTTGAGTTCAGTCGACTGGACCTGGTGATCAGTCGACTCATTTGTTGTTGATTTGAGCTTTTGGGTTATCCCGAGAGTTTTCAGTCGACTAGGGCCCTGTGTGGGCTGTTGTTGTGCTTTTAGTTGTTTTGTAGTTTGGTTTTGGTTTTCGATTGGCATCCTATGGTATTCAATTGATTAATTTATGGGATTAGTCGATTCAAATTCATGTGGATTCCTTTCGGAGTTCGGTTGGTAGTGCGGTGGTTTGGGGGTCGTGTTGTAGCCTTGGGTGCATCGTTTAGATGCCATCCTTGGGTTGACGTGCGTGGTTAAATTTGAGGAGTTATGGCACGGTTGTGTGCGTGTTGGTTATGCTTGGGATGTGTAGGTCCGTGGATTAGTTTTAAGGTTGGGTTCTGGTAAGAATCGGTCTGAGGGAGGTTTGGGTGTTGATCTTCGGGTTAGGTGTTGGTTGTCCCGGTGTGTGGACGGGTCCTGATTTGTGGATGAGTCGTTCGGGTATCGAATGACGGATCTGCGGCATGTGATATCGTGTCAAGTTATGTGACGGGTGGCGTCATGCTGTGAGGTTATATGCTTATGTGCATTTATAACTCTAGTTTATTTATGTATGGATTATGTGGATGGTTTACGTGATTTTGGCATTGTATGATAAACGTCGTGGTCATACGTGATCTTATGTGGATAGAACTTTGATTAGTTTTATTCTTGTATGTTGTAGGACGAGTATGTAGTCCTATGTGGTCCTTGTGATCGTGAATGGTTATTTTATATGCATGTGTTGCATTTATATATGGAGGTGGATAATGGCCCCACGGTGAAGGTCCGTAAAGTTGCATACGAAGGGCGGATAATGGTCTTACGGTGAAAGTTCGTGAAGATATATGTTGACCCTGGTCGACAAAGCATAGTGGGGCAGATGAGGATCCTCCGGTGAAAGTCCGAGAACATATATGAATTGTATGTGATCGATCAGTGGCCAGGGCTCAGGAGAGAGTCGATGTTTATGTGTATATGCTGTTAGGGCTCGGGAGAGAGTCGAGGTTTATGTATACCTGTTGTTAGGGCTCATGGGAGAGTCGATTTAATTCTGTCTGTGTTGCATTCGTGGCTTGTAGGAGTCGTGGCTTGTAGAAGTCAATCTTGCCTGTGTGGCATATTACTATATGTATCATGGATTGTATGTATTGCATATTGGGACGGATAGACCAATCTTTTTAAAACTGTATTATCGGCCTACGGGAGTTGAAATACTATATTAACGACCTGCGGGAGTCATAATACTGGAATCATTTTCAAGGCTCTGATGAGTCAAACAATGGTTTTTATCCTCACTTTTCTATTGCTCGTGAAAATTGTTTTTAAAGGCTCTTGTAAGTTATGATCTAAAACCGTTTTCAAACAATTTTCAAGGCTTGCAAGAGAGTCTAAACCTGCACTTGGATTTTACTAGCATGTTTTGTTTATACTGCATGCCTATCTAGTTTCTGCTAAGCCTTAGCTTACGGCGTGGGATTTGCTTTTCTTTAGGTACCGGTCAAGCAGGTTGATCTTGAGGTGCTGGAGAGGTGAAAAAGTTGTAGTCTTCTTTTTTGTTTTTATCTATATCATGTATGCTTAATGCATGTTTCTCGGCATTGGAGCCTTGTAATGTTTGCTGTTTAGCGTTTATATACAATGCATGTATGTTTATTTTGCGAGTGTATTCTCGGGTTAGTTGTTTATGGGTGTGTCACGTGACCTAGAGTTTAGGGTGTGACAGCTTGGTATCAGAGCTCTGAGTTCGAATATCTAAGAGCCGTGGAAAGAGGTTGCGTCACCGTATGAGGTTGATTGTGTGTGCTTGACTGCATGTATTTAGATACTTTGATAACATATACGTGTTAGCATGTTAGGCATAAGGATGATGTGTATATGTGAGCATGGGGGCTGAAGTGTGGGATTGATTAGTCCTACCTTTGGGCGTTCGGATTAAAAAACTTGGGAGCCAAGTTAGAAACGCGTTTAGCTGACGTGATTTCTAGTAAGAAATCTAAGTAGGTTATCTAGATTGACGTATCATTCTTGTTGGTTCTCCTCGGTATATGGGGTTTGCTTAGAATGAACCTATGTGGCTATGTGTTAGAATGCTAGGTGTCTAGCGTTTATGTTCATGCAATGTGATGCATCTTACGTATTGTTTGCTTTCATATAGACGTGATGCTGGTGAGGAGACGGCGAGGCCGTGGTCGAGGCCGTGGCCGTGCTGTTGGCCAAGGGGATATTCCTATCCCTAATGCTGGGGATGCAAATGCTCCCCTAGGATCTATGGACGCGACGGAGTTGTTGCGCATGCTAGTTGGCTCTATCCAGCTGCTGGTTGAGACCTCTAGAGGTGAGGCTGTTAGGGAGAGAGTGCCTGAGGCAAGGGCTATAGTGGCGATGCGGGAGTTTAGGCGCATGGATCCGCCTACCTTTGCTGGAGATCTTGATCCTATTGTGGTGACTAAGTGGTTGGAGCTGGTGACACGGATCCTCGACACATTGCAAATCATGGAGGATGAGTTTTGGGTTTCATTTGCCACCTTTTAGTTGAGGGGCGCTACTCATCAGTGACAGAGATATGCCAGGGCGACTGTGGGAGTCACATGGGCAGCCTTTATAGGTGTGTTCCTGGAAAAATACTTCCCAGCGTCAAAGCAGGACTTGTACAGGGAGGAGTTCTACATTCTTACCCAGGGGTCATGGATGTTATGCAGTATGAGGCCAGATTTACATGCTTATCCCGGTTCACACCGGAGTTGGTGAGTACAGACGAGCTGCGATCGATGAGGTTCGAACAGAGCTTGAGGCAGGCGATCAGGGAGCGTGTGGTCGCGATGGGACTTCGTGTGTTCACAGAGCTGGTGGAGGCAGCAACAAGGGTGGAGAACACTATGACTGAGATTCGAGCTTCCAGGGAGGCCAGGACACTGCAGAGTGGGACCGAGGCACAAACAGCTAGGCATTCAAGCAAAAGGCAGAGGTCTTCTGGTACTAGCTTTCATCCATCAAGATTACCACAGCAGTTCTCTACACTAGCACCATCAGTGGCTTCATCTAGGAGGCCAGAGAAGAGGGAGTTGAGATGTTATCGGTGTGGACAGCCAGGGCATCATGTGTCAGATTTCCCACAGCCGAGACAGCATCAGGATTCACAATTAAGGCAGTTCTAGAGTCCCATACTGGATCAGTCACAGGAGAGAGGGCCGCCGATTTGTTTTGGATGTGGTCAAACTTAACACATCCGGGCGTACACCAGAGGGTTCATTTGTACAACATTGATAGCGGTATACAGTAGCTCAGACTTCCCGAGGAACAGATAGGGGAACTTCAGTTCAGTCGGTACGATAATCGACGACACCGAGTTCTGGTGAACAGGCCATAGTGGGATTGCCCAGAGCGTATTCCCTCATAGCTTCTAGGGCACCAGTCATGCCAGAGAATCCAGATATGCCTTCATCGAGCAGATGTACTTTCTGAGTATGCATGCCTTGGGCTAGTTGCTTTGTTGCATCCTTTTGGGAGTTGGTGATGGATTTTGTGGGTGGTGTGCTATGTTGAGGCAGCGGTTGGTGAGGTTGTGAAGTTGGGGTGACTTGTAGATCCCGTGTCTTTGAGATAGTTAGCTATTGTCTAGAATGTCTGACCTTATTTGACTATATCCTATGAATGATTTGGCGGACCATCTCGTATGCCAGCGTCGATTGCAACCGACGATTTTTTGTTTTGACCTTGAGTTGAATTTTGGGTGTGAAATTCATTTAAAGAGGGTAGAGTTGTGAGACCCGGACCCATTTTTCTTTTTCAGCGTTTACGGACGCGCGTTACGTGTTTTCGTTTAAGCATATTTTTATTGCTTTTGATGCATGATCGGGCTTAGATATGCATGCGGGGTAGGTTCCCAGGGCCGTGGGCTGTTATGGCGCGAATTTCAAATTTAAAAAAAAAAGATATTTTAAAGGCCTATAAATATCTGGAGTTAGATATTTTCATAAAGATATTTTTCAAAACTTCTCCAACAAGCTTCCTATTTTCTCTCTGCCTTCTCTCTAAGTTCTCGGGGGCCCGGGGCTTAATTTTCGACGATTAGACTGCCGATCCTTGTTATTGGCGTCGTGGTCTACACGTTCATCCGGACAAAATTTTATTTTGGCAAAGCTCGATTTTGCATATGGATCGAGACGTCGAGTTTTGAACTCATCGAGGTAGGATTGTAGATCTGTATGTTTTATAAGGGTGCTACGTGTAATCGGGTGTACTTTTATCGGTCATATTATTGTAGATCTGATGTAAAAGTTGGGCTTTGGGTTTAAAACCAGTTTTATGTCGATTTTGGTGGTTGAAATCGTATTTTGAGAGTTTCTTTCAAGGGTTTGGTGTCTGGCTTGGGCGTGTGTATATCCAAGGGTGTTTGCGGGAGTTTCGAGGCTTCGATTCGAGGATTGGAGGGTTGAAACCGTGGCTTAGAAATAGTTTTCAAGGGTGATCAGTCGACTGGATCTTGAGATCAGTTGACTGGATCTTGAGTTTGGCAGGTCAGTCGACTGGGCTTAGGGGACCAGTCGACTGGAATGGTTCTGGTTTGGGTTCAGTCGACTGGACCTGGTGGTCAGTCGACTAGTTTGTTGCTGGTTTGAGTTTTTGGGTTATCCCGAGAGTTTTCATTCGACTGGGGCCCTATGTGGGCTATTGTTGTGGTTTTGGTTGTTTTATAGTTTGGTTTTGATTTTCGATTGGCATCCTATGGTATTCAATTGATTAATTTATGGAATTAGTCGATTCAAATACCTGTGGATTCCTTTTGGAGTTCGGTTGGTCGTACGGTGGTTTGGGGGTCGTGTTGTGGCCTCGGGTGCTTCGTTTAGATGTCATCGTTAGGTTAACGTGCATGGTTAGATTTGAGGAGTTGTGGCACGGTTGTGTGCGTGTTGGTTATGTTCAGGACGTGTAGGTCCGTGGTTCGATTTTAAGGTTGGGTTCTGGTAAGAATCGGTCTGAGGGAGGTTTGGGTGTTGATCTCCAGGTTAGGTGTTGGTTGTCCCGGTGTGTGGATGGGTCCTGATTTGTGGATGAGTCATTCGGATATTGAATGACGATCTATGGCATGTGATGTCGTGTCGGGTTATGTGACGGGTGGCATCATGCTGTGAGGTTATATGCTTATGTGCATTTATAACTCTAGTTTATTTATGTACAGATTATGTGGATGGTTTACGTGATTTTGGCGTTGTATGTGAAATGTCGTGGTCATACGTGATCTTATGTGGATAGAACTATGATTAGTTTTATTCTTGTATGTTGTAGGACGGGTATATGGTCCTATGTGGTCCTTGTGATCGTGAACGGTTGTTTTATATGCATGTGTTGCATTGTATATATGGAGGGCGAATAATGGCCCCACGGTGAAAGTCCATAAAGTTGTATATGAAGGGCGGATAATGATCCTACGGTGAAAGTTCGTGAAGATATCTGTTAACCCTGGTCAACAAAGCATAGTGGGGCAGATAAGGGTCCTTCGGTGAAAGTCTGAGAACATATATGAATTGTATGTGATCAATTTGTGGTCAGGGCTTGGGAGAGGGTCGATGTTTTTGTGTATATGCTGTTAGGGCTCGAGAGAAAGTCGAGGTTTATGTATACCTGTTGTTAGGGCTCAGGGGAGAATCGATTTAATTCTGTCTGTGTTGCATTCGTGGCTCGTAGGAGTCGTGGCTCGTAGGAGTCGATCTTGCCTGTGTGGCATATTACTATATGTATCATGGATTGCATGTATTGCATATTGGGATGGATAGATCAATTTTCTTAAAACTATATTATCGGCCTACAGGAGTCGAAATACTGTATTAACAGCCTGCAGGAGTTATAATACTGGAATCGTTTTCAATGCTCTGATGAGTCAAAAATTGATTTTTATCCTCGCTTTCCCATTGCTTGTGAAAATTATTTTTAAAGGCTCTTGTGAGTCGTGATCTATAACCATTTTCAAACAGTTTTCAAGGCTTGAAAAAGAATCTAAACCTACACTTGGATTTTACTAGCATGTTTTGTTTATACTGCACGCCTGTCTAGTTTCTGCTGAGCTTTGGCTCATGGTGTGTGATTTACTTTTCTTCGGGTACCAGTTATGCAGGTTGATCTTGAGGTGCTAGAGAGGTGGAAGAGCTGTAGTCTTTCTTTTTGTTTCTATTTGTATCATGTATGCTTAATACATATTTCTCGGCGTTGGAGCCTTGTGATGTTTGCTGTTTGGCGTTTATATACAATGCATGTATGTTTATTTTGCGAGTGTATTCTCGGGTTAGTTGTTTATAGGTATTTCACGTTGCCTGGAGTTTGGGGCTTGACACTATATGACTTCCTTATCGATGATTATCTCGATCGAGATCCTGTAGCACGAGTGGGCATTCAGTAGTGGTTACCACGAGGTCTTGTAGCCTTTTTTGGCCATTTTGAGATGCCAACATGCGCATCAGCTGGCTCTTTTACCAGCAACTAACTTTCATTCCCCATGAATCGGATGCCCTATCCTCCATGATCGGCACCTATGCAGCGACTATCCCTGCTGATTATATTGAGACCGCCTTCAGCTTCATAGTCGGCGAGTGGTTCCGCCTAGTTAACTCGTCTACCCATACAGGCATCATGATCTAGGTTGTCACTGGTGGCCGCAACGACGTCAGTCGCCCTTTTACTTGCTGCGGAGATTTGGTGCAGGATTTATGGTTCTTCAACCAAGTCCTTCAGAGTAATGTTTTTTCGATGAGCCATAAAAACAAGCATCGAGGCTACATTCTTCTAGCCCTCTATGCCTTCCACACCAACACTGTCATCTCCTTTCCTGCTCTCATCTTAGAGAAGATAAGCCAATTCATGGTCAGCCCCTGGTCAACTTATCACATGCCCTACGCCAATATTATCATGTCCCTGCTCCACGTTCCTTCATCCCATGGGAGGGACCCTTTTATGCTCCAACATGGGGAACTCACCAATGATATCCACCCCGTCTTCTCTCAATCCAAATGGATAAAGAGCAAACGGAGCCTCACGGCCCATCAGCTAATCGACCCAAATATGGTTAATGCTGAGGATGGATAAGATGAGGAGGGGGAGGAGGATGATGAACAGATCCCACAACATTCATAAGCCCCACACTTCGGCCCCCTATACTGCTTCCTCCACTTAGCACTCGTGCCCGTTCACACAGACAGCTTACCAGGCGCTCTATGATCGAGTGATGATTGCTGAGACTCAAATTGGAGCTTAACTGGATCGGATAGAAGTGGAGCAGGGATAGCAAAGGTAGGATACCAGTGCAATCCGCAAAATGGTGCATGCGATGATGAACTCTTAGGGACTCCTACTGCCAACACCTCCTAACCCTTTTTGATGCTTTTCTTTCCTTTTTGTTCCGATGTAATTTTATTGTTATTCTTTTTCTTTTTTGGATTAGCGTTTCCACATCTGGTAGTTAGGTAGTTTGTTACCCTAGTTGGCATAAGTCCATTGTATTTTAGACTTCTTTTTACTATAATATTTGAACCCTCTAGTTTTTCTTTTTGTCAGCATGTTTCATATTTCCATATATGTTCTATATATGCTTTGATATATCTATGTGAAATGGTATGCTTGCCAATATCTAACACTTTGCAGGACGTGTTCCAAACTTTTTTTTCCATCTCCTTTTTGTGTCTTTTGCTACAGTAAGATTGTACCTTTTATTTTATTTTGTCTATTTTACCCTTATCTAGCCAATGAGAACATTGTCTAATCTATGTTGGGGGTAGTTTTTCAACGCAGCAAAATAATAATAATTAAAAATATAATAAATGTAAATAAATAAAATATTTAACTCATTGTTCGTCGAGAATTTTTAAGCTTCAACTATAAATATTACACCATAAGTAATATTAGCTCGTAAAATCAGTTACTAATGAATATGGACAATAAGAAAATCTTGAGAAATAAATGTAGAGACTTAAACTCTTAGAGAGTTTTGAGATTGTATTTTCATTTCGGAGGGAAGCCTTGGCGCAACGGTAAAAATGTCGCCGTATGACTTAGAGATCACGAGTTCGAAGCGTGAAAATAGTCTCTTCAACTGCAAAGTAAGGTTGCGTACTATTAACTCTTTGTGGTCTTTCCTTTTCCTTGGATCTCGCATATGCAAGAGTTTTGTACATTAGGCTACCCTTTGTCTCTATTTTCACTCTTTTTGACTTGATTGAATACATATATTGGTTGTTGCATGGTCTCATTGTTCATTAGTTTTGGTTAAACATTGGAATACACCTTTAAGCTTCATTTAGGTTTTTCAAAAATTAAGAATCACTAGAAAAACCATGTTCAAGATAGGAAAGGATTTAGGCCATGTTTTCTAATCGAACTTGCTCGTTTCTTTGCTTAAACACATAACCCTAGTACACCCATTTGAGCCTCTTAATGTAAGTTGTTCTTTATCCACCTTTCTTTTTATCTTAAATGCCTTGAGAATAGGCAGATACTACCATGAGGGAGCTTTTTGATGAAGAAAAAAAGGAAAAGAATAAGTGCTACATATATATCCAGAGAGGGAGAGAGAACAAGGAGAAACATGATGTATGACAAATATTGCAGAGAGTTCAAATAAGCAATGGGTTGGTGAATGTGAGACAGGATAGGAATGGAAATGAATATGAATTTATTTGGCCGTTGACCTATTCCGGGACATACTTCACATTTAACCTTTACTCAAATACACATTATCCATACCATACATTACAACCAAAATACAAGTTCTATTTGATCTTAGATGTGGCATGGCTTGACTTGTAATCATAATTGATAGGGAATGACAAATATGGTTTTATATAACAATTCTTAGTGTTTGACATTCTAATCATGAGACTAGGAGTCTTCCTTGACTACAACGTTATTTATGTCTTAGGTGTGCAGAATACCTTGTTTTGCTTAAATGGATGCCGCCCATACACGCATGTTGAGAGTATATATATGTGCTTGACTTGTGATCATAATTGACAGGGAATGACAAATATGGTCTTATATAGCAATTCTTAGTGTTTGACATTCTATTCATGATACTGGGAGTCTTCTTTGACTATAGCATTATTTATGTCTTAGGTGTGCAGAATATCTTATTTTTCTTAAATGGATGCCGCCCACACACGCATGTTGAGAGTATATATATATATATATATATATATATATGCGTGCCTATTTGGGAGAGTTTATTTGATGAGTGCATATCATGTAAGATTTGAAGTCAAAACTTGATTTGGATAGAAATTCAAGTTGGCTTGGCATCTTGAAATCAAATTCTTGTAGCTTAGAAATTTCACACACTTCGAGTTATGATTTTATAGATAATTGCTACTAGATGGAGGTAAATGGGATTACGTACTTTTAATTATCGTGGATGAAGTATTTATGATTTTAACTTAAATTTTTTCAAAAAATGAATGTGTTTTCTTCAGTGGGGTGTGTTTTTCTTTCTTTTTGTAGCTTATTTTTGCTTGAAGACTAACAAAGTGTAAATTGGGGGCCTAAATGGTTACACACGTGAAGTCCTCGATTTTGTGTCAATATTATATTTTTGTTAGATTTTTTAGAATTAGCATTGCAATAGGTTAAAGGAGAAATGTTTTATAAAAGTGGGAGAAAATTAAAAAAAAGAAAAAGAAATACTGGGCAAATCTGTCCAGACGAGTGTTCAGACGAAGCTTAACAGAATCATTTTCATCCGGATGGGCGTTTGGACGCAATTCTCCAATAACATTTTTGTCCAAATGGTTAGCGAAGATTAGGTTTCATAATTTTTTTAGGTCTGGGTCAAGAAGGGCAGCTATAAAAAGAACATGACATAACTTTTGTGCAACAGCATGAGCGCCTAGGTTTCTAGACTTTAGGGTTAGATGAAACCCCAGCCGGGTATTCAAACTTTGTCTCGATTTTGATTTCTTTCATTTATTGATTCAACTACTTGTATAACTTTTAGGCATTGAGTTTTTATCAATGGGATTTTAATGATTAATCTAATTTTCATTTTTGCTTCTATGATTGTGACTATGATGTTACAACTTTTGGGCATATTGTTATATTCAATGAAAACGTGAGGCAAGTTATGCTACGAAGGGGGTGTATCATGTTGAGTTGCTAACAAGCAATTTGTGCCTGTTGAAGATAGATTGGGTCGAGTTCTTGATCAGATATCTTTTTCGGCAAGCCAGTTCGGGATTATCTTTAGAACGGGTTCGAGTTGAATCAAAAGGAACTGAAAACTCGGGATACAATGATAGTACATATAAATCGAATTAAACACGTCGCGAGACAGGATCTGTAGCATATAAAAAAACTACACTGCGCCAAACCGCCTAGATAAAACTGAGACGAAAAAACCTTAGTCTTTCCCAAACCCCAAAAGCTGAAATTTGATACACCCACATGGCAGAATGTGGGTTATACCTGCTTGATTTATCTGGTTTGATCACGTTTCAACACATGAAAGATCGAAGCTTCAAGATCAATGCGGCGAACCAATAATCAGGCATTTGCTTAGATCTTTTGTTGCATTGTCAAACACCGAAACAAGAATAGAGTGTGGGTTTTAATCCTTATTGTTCCGGACCCTGTCTAGCTACCTCTCATTTTTCTTTGGTTCTCACGCCACGTGAAAACCCTAAAAGACTGAATGATATGTATCACGCGTGTACAAGCGGCCAGGGTTATAACTGCATATATATAGGTGACAATAGAGACCTAAGAAGTAAATAAGTCACGAGTTTATAACGTAATTAGAAAAATCTACTTCAACCAAGAAGTGATTTTCTATAAACATAAATTATAATTTGTACTACTAAAGAATCATAATTACACTTCCACCCTTATTTTGAAAACTAAACTTTCGAGCTCTTGTTAATGAATGTTTATTATTCTCCCTACGTTAAGATTACAGAAATCTATTAATTAAATTAAATTACTAACAATAATATTTAATCAACTTCTTTCATATTTTCTTATGACCTTCCGCTTAACTTATTTGCTATGTCGGATTATAAAATTCACCTACAGGATTTGACATAATCAAAACTTATAAACTTTCTTAAGGAGGTATTATCAATCCCTTGCCGAGACATGGATTTCGTCAATAACTAATATCCATCATATATGTAATATCGTTATCTAACTCATCGGGATTATTGATTCGTAAAAAATTGCACCTCTAATGAATCAAAATAACGAATACTAAATATATGTGTCTAATAATTATTTCGGGATTAAGAGTATAAGCACTCACAATAACTGTTGGGTTTGAATTATTTTATATAGTTAATATAAAAATAATTACCTTAACGCAGTCCTGTCTAATACGCACAAAGTGTACTAGTACAATGAGTCGAAACTATAATTGGAACTATACTATTTTTTATAATCAAAACAGATCTACTAAAACACTGTACTACTGCAATACCGATGGTGTACCCAATTTTATTTAAGACTGTAAACCAAAAACTTATACTTTACAAGAACTGATAATCTAATATTCTATTTATAAGTCGAACTCTACATACCATATTAACTATTATGTAGAATAAAAGACCACAAGCACAATATTAAATAAATAATATAGCACAAACATTGTTCATACAGATTCTTATTAAAATAAAAAAATAGTTTTTATTAATAAATAAAAATAATACTAAAGCATCCAATACATAAAGCATAATTTTTAGTATACATTTTTTTCGATAATCCAATTCGGGCTTGTCATTAGAACGGGTTTGAGTTAAATCGTAGGAAATAAACTAAAACTTAATGGGTCTAAAATATTTGGCTAGCTAGGAGGATTTGGAACCTAAGGTGTTCTTCTTACATAAATCAATATTTCGATTTTCATTTTCATTATTTCTTTTCTGCGTCTAATTAATCAAACATCAAATGCTTTTTTTAATAATTGAATTATATTTTTAGTTGTAAAAAGCCTTATTGTCTATGTTGTAACGATATCTAGTCTTAACCACTATTCTACTGAATAATAATTTTTACTTAGATTTTTAAATAATTATTTTTTATGCGATAACGACCACATCAGACAACTATATAAATTGTTATTATCAACTATAAAAAAAAAGTTTAATATTGTTAAATTTGAAAAAAGCAAAAAAAAAATTTTTTATCCATCAAACAACTTCAAAATCTAACTGAAAGCTAATTATCAAACAACTTATTTTAAATGTAATTTAACTTTTTTGCTTAAAATATAATAAAGCCAAAAATAGCCTTTAAATTAGTTGCTAAATAGGCTATAAGGTTGTAACCTAAGCTTTTTTACTTTTTTTTTTAAAAGAACATATTCTGACATAGAACCGAACACACTCCTCTTACATGGGGTGGGTCTTACAATTGTGTAGGACCCACCCTATGCGAGAGAGGTGTATACTAATCTATGTTCGATAGGTGTGAATGTAGCAAAACACTTTTAAGAAATATAAATTAAATAAGAAAAAATTAATTCATGATCCCATTTGAAGGACTTATTTTCCATTAAGTCCTAATTACTTTTTTAATATTTTATTAGAACCTATTTTTAAAAGTTTATTGAAAACATTGACAAATATACCCTTATTCCCAAATCTGTTCTTTCTCTGCTTGCTCTGCCCTCTCTCACACTCTCTTTCTCCCTCTAGTAGCCTCACCACCAGATCCGTCCCTCACTGCCGCCCCTCACCAGAACATGCTCCTCCCACCACCACTCCTTCCCCCATCTCCACGATAAGGTCCGCTTCAGTGACAACCTCAAAGACGAGTGGTTCATCGTCTTCCTCCTCTTCTAAGTCTCCATCCTGTTCCCTGACCTTTCCATTCGCGTTTGGGGCACCGACGACGAGTTCCTCCTCATTAAAACCACCTTCCCCGCTAGCTCAACCCCGGTTTACGATAACGCTTTCCTAGAATTGTCGAGCTTCGACACTTCGCACATTGCCCACATGCAAAGTTCAAATCAAACGCACTGTAGTTTTAATAATACCACACCAGTTCCTGAAGTTCGAATCAATGCGAAGTTTGTTGCAGTCCGAAGTTCACTCGTTGCCCACATGCAAATCTGCCTCCATTAACAGCTCCCGAAGTTCGAATCAAAGCATAGCTAGGGTTTCAGTCTGTAAGAACACAACGAGGAGCCATGAGCAATCATGCATTGTCGCTTTTTTGGCACAAAAATATAGCCTTTTTTGCCGACGTACCCCTAGAAGACAATCCTTTGACCATTTAATTAGAGGTTACAGCCAAAGATTATCTATGATAATTGTCCTACAAAAATCACTATGATGCGTAGAAACCTTGAACTTGCATTAAACAGGCACAAAAAACATTCATTGAGGGCAGATTTCATGTTTGTATTTTTTGTTAATACTTTTTTTAGTAATACTACTACAATATTAACCACCACTCGTCTTCTTTTTTTATGAGTAGGTATAATTCTGGTCATGCTTTTTCTTTCAGCTTAATAATATTAACACTATATATACACATTATATATATTGCTATACAAATGGAAAATGTGGCCAAAGCTATATATTTCATTCAGAGGGAAGTGGTGGTGGTGTTAGTGTTGGTATACTGAAAATCATATTTTTAATATTTAATTTAATTTTAATAAAATTAATTTTTCATTTTATGAGAATCTTTATGAGTAATGAATGTATATCATTCCTTTGTTATACATGGATGTCCAATATTCTGTATAGTATTTAATCTGGTGTGTAGAGTATGACTTACACACAGAAGTTCAGATTTTAGATTTTTATAAAATATAAATTTTATGTTCATAGTTTAGATAGAAATGGACAAACCATTGGTACGACTGTAGCTCAGAGTTTTAGTAGGCCTGTCTTTGGTACATGAAACAGATAATAGCGTTGTCTATTGTTCTGACTCTCTATACTAGTACACTTTGTATATATTGAACGGGATATTTGGGGTAATTAATTTTATATTGACTATATAAATAATTCACACCTAAGGTTATTATGAATAGTGTTTACCTCTTAATCCTAAAATAATTATTGATTTGTATATATTTTATATTCATTGTTTTGATTCATTAGCGAGTGCGATCTTATATGGGTCTACATTCCCGATAAGTTGGATAACGAAATTATTTATATGGTGAATATTAATTATTGACGGAATCCATGTCACGAAAGATCGGGATTGACGTATCCCCTTAAGGAAGCTTATAAGTTTTGACAGGGCTAAACCCTACAAGTACATTTGATTATCCGACGGTCAAATAAGTTAAGCGAAAATGCTTAAGGAATACAAATATGCCGATTAAATTAAATTTTTAGTAATTAAATTTAATTGACGGGTATCAAAAATCTTAACGTGGGGACAAATGTAAGCATTTAATAACAAGAGTGCAATTATAGTTCTTTAGTGGTGTCAACTGTAATTCAGTATTTTATGAAAATTGTAGAAATCGCTACTAATTTTTCATAATTATAGATACCACTATGAGGATTTCTTAATTGTGAAAATCGTTGATATGTGTCTATGATCCACTAGAAGTCTTACTTATAATTACTCCACAAGTCCCTGCTGTAACCCTATAAATATGAGGGTAGGTTGAACTAGTTTCATAACTTGTCTTCTAAGACTAAAGATATCCAGGTTCTGTCGGTACGCATTCTTGATAGATTGTAGCCCACCTTACACTCAAGAATCACATAAGAAAATATAGTAGAAGATTTAACAGGAGTTTCAACTCGGATTCAAATCGTTGTTGAAAATTCAACCGGTAAAAATGTATTCTTCTAAATTAACTTCAGATGCACGAATTTTATTTTCATCGTTTGTCATCAAAAATTTTATCTGGAGCATGTTTTGGCGTTTGCCTGTCGAGTTGATTTTTTTATCAAAAATCATTTGTAAAAATAAAGATTTTGGCAGTCTTGCCTCCAATAATTGGTATCAAAGCCGTTTTGTTTTTTGTTTTTGGTTATCGGGGCCAGTTAATTTTAGAACTGTTGCTAACTTTATTTTGCAGGCATTCTAATCCTAATTTTATGATCGTCATTAATTCATGTTTGATTAAATGGTTTGCGAATGATGATTATTTTTTTAATCACGAGGGTTGATCGTAATTGATTGAATGTAAACTTTCGGAACATGGGATCAATGTAATAGATAGTTTTATGTTTTTAAATATCTATTTAGATTATTTAATAACAAGTAAAACATATCCAAGAACACGAAGAACAGAGGCAACGCCGGCGGTAGTTCGGGATTTTACGGGCCACGGATCGCGGTAAATTTTTAATGATTTTAAAAAAAATTGGTGAATTTTCTGCAGTATTTATGTATAAAAAATAGTCTATAAACAAGTTTAAAATAGCGGAAAAAATACCAAAATAGCCCGATTTCGGCAGCTTTGATGATTTTTTGAGCTATTTTTAGGGTAATTTTTTAAACATAAAATAGTAGTAAAATATGTCTCAAAATACTGTTAAGAACCAGAAAAAAATTGGACCAAAATCACAATCCAAACAGGCGGCAAATAGGCCGGCGCGGCGCTTGGCGGTAAGGTTCGAGAGCTGTTTCAGGGCTATTTTCGCACCATTTTGAGGCATTCTTCAAAGTATCGTGTGATTGGATATTCAAGTTAATTTTACACACAAAAAAAAACAGGCATCAAAGAAGCACCAAAAAAAGCCCAAACGGGCGGCGGTTACGGTTAAAGGCGGCAGCACTGGTGGCTGGCATTAGCAGCTTCTAGACAAATTTTTGATAGTTTTTTGGCCTATTTTCAAGCCATTTTTTGATAAAAAGATTCAAATTTTCAATATCTTTCTAACGGTATAAAGAACGTCGAAAATAGAGTTTGGATGAGGTCAGAACGGCCTTGGGAAGTTAGCGGTTCCAGACGGCATCGCTGGGGTGCGGCAGGAGCAGCTTTGGACAGTTTTTTCGGTAGTTTTTTGGACTTTTTTGAGCATATTTTTTCATAAAAAAATAGTACTTTTCGACAGCTTTCTTTCGGTATAAAGTACGTCGAAAATGGAGTTCGAAAAGAGGTTGAAAAAGCCTCAGAAAGTTGGCGGCGCACAACCAATGATGATAAATAGATGTCAACCTAATGGGTAGAAAAAATGGGATGCCTAACACCTTCCTCATTTTGTACCTTAACTCCTGAAACCATTTTCAAAGCCAACATGACCAACGACTTATTTTATTTTTCTTGATTTTTAAAAAAAATCACGTGGTGACTTTATTTTTCAAACGTAAAGGGTTTTTAGCTTTTCAATTTTAAGGTTTTTCTTTCCTTTTATGAAACCTTTTAAATAAAACAAACGAATTTCTTTACGTATCAAATAAAAATGCCACATCCGTCCAGATGCTCTAGGCTAGAGGCATTTTCATTTGGACACTCGTCCGGACGTTTTTTGTTCATATGTTTTCCCATTCGATTGCACGTCTTGACAAGTTGGGGTAATGTTCTCTCGAGATTTTTGCATCCAAACAGGGCCAAGTCCGCCCGGACAGTGGAAGGAAAAAAGTTTTTTTTCCAAACATGGACACTACCTAAATGACAAAGATGACAAAACTACATTGGTTTCCTTGTCACACCCTGAACCGTAACAATAGAAACCCACATGATCAATAGGAAAAGAATCTGATTTTAAGAAACCCAAACCAAAAGAACTTGTAGAAAAAATACTTTGTTTCAAAAAGAATCAAAGATTCTAATTTTCTTATCAAAGGTAAAGGTAAAAGTAAGTAATTTTACTTGTATAACAATTCAAAAAATAAGCCAATTTATACCCCAAAGAATGCCTAAAAGATACCATTCAAAAACTATTTTAAAGTCAAAGTCCTAAAAATTCCACACAGCAGGGGTTCGCTTAAGCGAACCCTCCACTGCTTGAGCGGTACGGTGCCCGAGAGGCTCATGGCTAAAATCTTGAAAAACATTTCTAGTGTTGGAAAACTACTTGATTTTTACAAGCTTTGAACATACTTTTAAATATGGATAAATTTGAAATTAAACATACATTTGGTAATGAAATAATTGCATTCAACGTAAAAACTCAAATTCCAACAATTTCATCCATAGAATATAATACCAAAACCTACGAATAGCATCCAAAACAATAATTGGACATCCCCACATGCATACAAAACATGAGTACTTGGCCTTAGGACCTTACAAAAAGGGTTCTACCAACTCAAAATATATTCTTCCAAAGTGTTCAAAAGAATTACAATGTACATTATCAACTCACACAAGATTTTTCTAAAAACTTGTAATTCTATCAATATTACACAAAAAGGTCTCCTCGATCATCCTTCTCATTCCACAATATTCTTTTCGCTATCACCTGAAATAGTTTATACAACATGAGCTGAGGTTCGTAGAAAATAGACTAGAAATGAACATATGCATGGCATGCGAGGATGGTTATGCGAAATGCAACATATAATTTTTTTCAAAACCAATTCTGTTTTCCAAAACCAAACTCCTTTCACATAACCAAATTTTCATTTTTAAAACCATAGTTTAATGTTCTATTACTTTATTAAATTCAACCATTTCAACATGTCACCGCACTCTTTCCAAGCCAACTCAAGGTTTTTCCATTCCAATCATACTTAATATTTTTTTCCATTCCAATCATACTCAATATTTTTAACCATTCAAAGGTTTTCCAAGTTTCATAATTCATTCATGTCATTTAGTTAAGGCTTACCAACCCAATATTATTATTGATTTAATTAAGTACTAAAACCCAGACGACGTCTATAAACCCAAGAGCAGTTACCACAATCGGGCTAGGCGAGCTCTAATAGATAAATACCAATTCTATACCCCGACACGGAGAGCACACATTTTCTGTTTTTCTCGAAAATATCGATGGGTGGGTCACCCAGAGCACGCTTTTACGGAGATTAACCCGATGGAAGGGTCTTCCATACATTGCGCAAGTTTTTGATCTTTCACGAAAAAGCTACTCAAGCCCAACTTAGTTATTCGAGCAAATCACATGGTACCTTAATTAAATCATTTCCATTTAAACCAACACGAATGCAACCACCAACCCAGTTCCTCTCATCGAAACCCAACACAATTAAGATTTCAATTGTCAATCATTTCTGTAAGTCACATATTCAAAATCTCAAATCAACATCTCATGTTATTCATATTTTTGGGTTAACATAATTCAAACTCCAACTCAATATCTCATAGGATTTATTCAAAATTCTCAACTAATTACTCCATCATCTTTACATATTATCAAAATTCATGGAATTTATAAACAATAGGTTATTACCACCCTCATTTTAACTAAAATCTCAGTCAATTTCATTATCCGAGTTCGACAACCCCAAAACCCCAAATTTCAAGGTTTAACCCCAAATCAAATTCTAACTTTTCCAAATCACACAATAATAATTCTCCAATGTTAGCATCATAATAAACTTACTACAAATCATCTATAAACTCAAGATTTAACATGCCTTATCATCAAACCCTAACCCAGGGTTCCCAAAATAGAGTTTTTTCATGCTTTTATGTATAAACTCAAATATATAACTCATATCCAATAAATATTCATAGATAGTCATAAATTCTACCTCTTAGATGTCCAAATCACAATGATCGAATCCTAACAAGCTCCAAAGATGAATATCTCCCACCGGTGGATGAAACAGTGCTCCTTACGTGTAGGACAACCTCTCTAATGGTGTTCAAGTAAGAGGAGAGCAAGAGATCCACTCTAAAAGGGTGATAGGAGGCTCAAGAATGCTCTTATTGTGTTCTTAGGTTCTATCTCGAGCTTAGAGAGAGAGGAGAGGATGAAATGATTAAACTAAAGCTCAACCTACGAGGTTTTAAAAGCTCTTAGCGATAGTCCGCTTGAGCAGACCCATAACCGCTTGAGCAGTCAACGCTATGAGGGAATTCGAAAAAAAAAATCATATAAGTTTTTGGATTTTCAACCAACACCTCAAAACTCGCCCAAACAACTCATAATAATTATTCTCAGGCATTATTAGGCATATAGTCATCATCATCAATCATTAACATGATTAAGTTTTAACTCTACCACATAATTAAACATACAACCATTTTTCACCGATAGTATCGTAACATGGTTTTGTTATTCTTTACAAATTAAAAGGGATCGAGTTCTTATAACCTCCCCTACTTAGAAAATTTCATCCCCAAAATTAAACAAGCATCATGAATCAAACAATATGGGGCAGTTCAAACGAACTTCCGACTCTCGCTCTCACGTCGCTTTTTTAATCCCATGGTGAAGCCACAACACCTTTACATAAGCAATAATTCTCCCGCGTAAGACTTGCTCTTTGGTGTCAATAATTCTCACCGGTCTCTCCACGTAGGTGATGCCGTCCTCAACCCTCAACTCGGTCCAATCCAAAGCATGTGAAGGATCCAATTCGTAGTTCAGCAACATGAACACATGGAATGCATTATGCACGGATGCTAACTGTGGTGGCAAGGCAAGGCGATAGGCTACCTCTTCAATCCACTAAAGAAACTCAAATGGCCCGATAAGATGTGACAACAAATTCCCACTCTTCTCGAATCTCATCAATCCCTTCTGTGGTGAGACCTTCAAGAACACATGGTCTTCCACCTCAAATGCCAACGATCTCCTCCTCTTGTGTACGTAACTTTTTTTACGATTTTGAGCGGTTACTAAATGTTTACGGATGGCAACAATCTTCTCCGTGGTCTCACACACCAACTTTGGCCCTAACACGGCTATCTCACCAACATCGGCCTAACAAACAAGTGACTTACAAGGTCAACCATACAACACCTCATAAGGTGCCATCTCAATACTTGACTAATAACTATTATTAGATGTGAATTCTACCAACGGTAAATGGTCCTCTCATGACCCACAAAAGTCTAGAACGCATGCTCGTAACATGTCCTCAAGAATCTGAATGGTGTACTCTGACTAACCATCTGTCTGGGGATGAAAACCAATACTGAGAAGTAGGCTCGTCCCCATAACTAACTACAAACTCTGCCCAAAGGGTGAAGTAAAACAGGGGTCTCAGTATGAGATGATGGAAACTGGTACTCCGTGGAGAGCTCACATATGGCTTGCTAAGATTATCCACTAAATCTATCATGTGAATAAGAAGAAAGTGTGCTGACTTTGGAAACCTATCCACCATGACCCAAATGACACCATGCCCCTTAGCGACCTCGGAAGTTTAGAAACAAAATCCATAGAATATTCTCCCACTTCCACTCCAGCACTAGAAACGGCTGCAACAAACCCGTCGATCTTTGATGCTCGGCCTTTATTTACTGGAAAGTAAGGCAATGTGAAACGAAGAGTGCAATATCATTTTTCATACCCTTTCACCAGAACTATCTACGCGCATCATGATACATCTTGGTGTCACTTGGATGCACCGCTATACGAGAATGATGAAACTCACAGAGCACGTCGCCACTACATGACTATGGCATAAACATCCTTTCGGTGAACCTCAAACTCTGATCAAAGTGGATAGTCCATTTCTTGGCTTCCTCGCCACTCAGGACTCATTGTTGAAACATCAAACTCTTCACATCTTGGTATTGAGCCTTCACAACGCGGTGAACAAGGGTGGGTTGAGAAATCATCATGAATAAGGTAACACCGTCTTTAGACTCGTCAAGCTATAGGTTGTACTCGCTGATCTCTCCGAGCATACTCCATTCTTTAACAAAAACGTGAGCTAACGAACATAAAGATTTCCAACTGAGGACATCGGCCACTACATTGGCCTTGCCCAGATGATACTGCAGTTCAAATTTGTAATCCCCTAGGAACTCCATCCACCTTCTCTGATGTAAATTCATATCCTTCTACGAGAATAGGTAATTCATGTTCTTATGAACGAAGAACACTTCAAAGCGTTCTCTATACAAGTAATACCTCCAGGTCTTTAGAGTGAAGGCCACCGTTGTAAGCTATAAGTTATAAGTAGGGTAGTTCTTTTCATGAATCTTTAACTGTCTCGATTCGTAGGATGCGTCATAATAAACAGCATAGCTAAGTTCTCTAATGATAGCATCATGATAAAATTATTACAAATCATCTATAAACTCAAGATTTAACATGCCTTATCATCAAACCCCAACCTAGGGTTCCCAAAATAGAGCTTTCTCATGCTTTCATATATAAACTCAAACATACAACTCATATCCAATAAATATCCATAGATAGTCATAGATCCTACCTTCTAGATGTCTAAATCATAAGGATATAACCCTAGCAAGATCCAAAGATGAATATCTCCTATCGGTGGATGAAATAGAGTTGCCAACGCGTAGTGCAACCTCTCTAATGGTGTTCAACCTAGAGGAGAGCAAGAGTTCCACTCTAAAAGGGTGAGATGAAACTAAAAAATGCTCCTATGGTGTTCCTAGGGTTCTATCCTGATCTTAAAGAGAGTGTTGAGAGGATGAAATGATCAAACAAAAGCACAACCCGTAAGGTTTTAAAAGCTCTTAGCTGACAGTCTGCTTGAGCAGACCCATGGCCGTTCGAGCGGTCGATGCTGTGAGGGAATTCAAAAAAAAAGAAATCATATAGGTTTATGGATTTTCCATTTTGGGGATTTAAGAGTTGACACACACATTGGGGAAATATGTGTGATGATAAATAGATAGTCCCACCATGATTGGAGTTTATCGAGAAAGAGTCGTAGCTTGGAATTGAAGAGCTAGACCTTTTGATTGGGCTCAAACGACTTTCGATGAATATGTTTATCGTGAAATACGTTAGTTTGAGCTTTGTAGATATAGAAACTCTCATATGCTTCATTGTGAGTCTCCTTTAACTCATTGAGTTGTAGCTTCTAGTGGGCGCTGGTTGTGGCCACATCAAAATTGAATTATTTAATGGCCCATAAGGCACGGTGCTCAAGTTCGATCGACAGGTGGCACGCCTTACTAAAATTCAATCGGTAGGGTGACAGGCTAATGCGGGTCTTGTAGGCAGTCTAATAACCCCAAGGGCATCGTTTAGCCTTTCAGACCAATTCTTTTGGCTTGGTCGAACGATCTTTGCCAGAATATTTTGGATGGAATTTAATTGACTTCCAGGTAGTTCACGATGTGAGTGATCTAAGGATGCCGAACCTATATGACGGAAAAGAGTTGCTCGTTAGGGAATGAGTCACGAAGTCACACGTAGGTTCTACTGGTGGATGAGAAAAATGGTCAGCTATAGAATTTTCAAAACCCTTTTTATCATGAATTTCAAGATCGAATTCTTGTAGTAGGAGGACTCGATGAGGGTATTTTCGGCTTCTATAGACCGATCAGCATCGAAGGACTCAAAACTAAAATTTGATAAACAGGCCTCGAGAGGGTTAGTGGTCAAGATGTATGGAAGAGCCTCCTCAACTCCTTGCCAATCATATTGACTGTGAAACAGTCGACTTCTTATAGAGGTTGTTAGAAATCACTAAACACATTAAGCCTTTGCTTCATGTTTCTAAGGAAACATCTATCACTTTGATTTGACAATTAATGCAAGCATTAGCCGTAGTTAAGAATGGTCGATCGAGGATCACATGGGTCTGCTTCTTAAGGTTGGCTACCGGCTTAGTGTTAAGGACAGTGTAGTCAACAAGGAATAGGAATTTATCAACTTTGACTAACATATCCTCGATGACTCCACAGGGTACTTTCACGACCCTATAAGCTAACTATAGGTTAACTGACGTGGGTCTTAACTCACCTAAGTTAAATTGCTTATACATTGAGTAAGGAAGAAGATTGACACTGGTTCTTAGGTTTAGAAGAGCTTAGTCAATAGAGTGATAGCCTATAACACATAAAATGGTAGGGGACCCCGTGTCTTTATGTTTGGGAATGGTGTCATGATAGATTGTGGAACTGACTTGCTCGGTGAGGAGTACCTTTTTAGACATGTGAGTTCGAGTTATACATTTTTGGGGGGAAAGATCGTTAAGAAATTTAGCATAAGACGGGACTTATTTTATGGCATCTAACAAGGGAAAATTGATTTTAACTTGTTTGAAGACCTCAAGCATGTCATCCATGGTAGCCCCCCCTTTTTTTTATCGAAAAGTGATGGTGTGTTAAGGCACATGGGGAAAGGGACTTTAAGTCTTGAAGGAACTACTGGTGGAGTAGTAAAAGGCACAAGAGACGAAGGAGAAGGATCTGTCGTAAGGCTTTAGGCCTTGAGGTCCCCGAGGCTTTTAGGCACAGGTGTTGCCATGATATTCTTGGGTCGTGTCTCGACTTCCCATCTGTTTCAAAGGGCCACTACTACTTTCTCCTGTTCATGGTACATACAACTAGCTGATGAGCCATCAATGGAAAATTGACCCTTAGGATTGTTCACCGGTTGGCTCGGTAACTTACCGTCCTCATGGCAGCTCAAAGAATGGCTAATTGCCCAACTTAGGTTTTCAGCTTTGCAATGGATTGGATATGAGAATTGAAAAGCTAGGTATTGGCCTCAAGCCCTTGGAGTGCTTGCAACACTAGCTCCTTAAAGGCAAAATTCCTCGGGGCTAGAGAAGGAGCTAGTTGTTGAAAGGGAAATTGTGTTGGAGGGGGATGGCAGGCCAGAGGATTGAAAGAGTTTGAGTAAGTTAGTCTAAGAGGTTGGGTAGATAGATTTCCTAATCCAGGTTGCTGCCTCCACGAGAAATTAGGGTAATATCTATATCTTGGGTTATAGATTTTAAAGAATGGGTCATTACTCGGTCAGGAGAAACCTTTTGCAACATTAACTTACTTCTGCACAAACTCAGGTTACTGGGCAACAACAAGGCAATCAGTGACATAGTGGGCCGGGTTGGCACACAATGCACTTGATTCTTGATAGGTAGGAGGCTAGTCTGACAGTATAGGATTTTGATCGATTGAAAGGAATTGGTCCAATTTTTGAGTCAACGCCACTACTTGATTTGTCAAATTGTGAGATTATCCAATCTCATACATGTCTTGAGGTTATTGAGAAGTGGAGGCAGTTGATCTGTCATTTCGGGAAGCAAAAGCATGTCATTGCGAGTTTTCACTCACATTTTCAAAAATGGTCCATGCTTATGCTTCACTTTTCAGCAAAAATGTATTACTACAAGAGGCATCTACAATTTGATGGTAATATAGAGGCAGGCCATCATAAAAGATATGCACCAGTTACCACTTGGGTACCTAATGATGGGGCACTGTTGAATGAGGTTCTTCGATCTTTTCTAAGTTTCATGAAATTTATCACATCGACTTGGGCAAAACTCGTGATAGCATGCTTGATTTGGATAGTCTTACAAATAGGAAGTAGTTTTTAAGGAATTCTTGTTGCATCTGGACCCAAGAGGTTATGGTGTTTGTGTCTAACAAATTCAGCCAGTGTTTAGCTTTATCTTTTAAGGAGATGGGAAACAATTTCAACATAAGGACGTCATTTAGAAAGTTATTGATTTTTACTATGGAACAAATTTTCAAAAACTTATCTATGCGTTTGTAAAGATCCTCATTACCAAGTCCAAAATAGGAGGGGAGTATTTGAATATCATTAGATTTGATTTTATAACATGCTGCCCTAGTATTGGGAAGCTGAATGCTTGATGACGACACATATGTGGATGGAGTAAAGTACTCCTTCAACTACCTAGCTTAAGGATCAAGTGGATTAAAAACGGCCATCTGAGAGGGACTCGGGTCAATCGGTGGATTGGAACAAAAGATTAAAGAAGGCATAGTGAGGCTCGGTTATTCCTAAAAGTCTGCTTAATTTTAGGGTCAAACAAGGCTAAGTCTGGGCGACAAGACTGACGACCAAGCATGCCAAGAAGAAAGAAAAAGAAAGTACTAAGCATGGGTGTGTAAAACCTCATAGTTCGAATTTTCTCAGTCAAATGAAAATAAATGAAAAAGTAGACTTATAGAGCTTGGACAATTCATTATGCTAATTTTCTAATTTTCACCATTTGCCTTTACGCTACAATGTCTAATTCCAACTCGTTCCACAATTCGTTGACAACCTAAAATAGGAAAATAAAAAACCACGCCAACACCCATGTAAAGAGGGAAACAAAATTGAAAAAGACTACTAATCATAATAATCTGTAATTGTGCTAGTTATCCTCGACAACGATGCCAAAATATGATATGGTCGTTACCGCACTAAAATTAATTATTAAAAAACCTAAGTAAAAACTAATATTCAGTAGAATAGTAGTAAAGACAAGTTTCGTTCCAACGAGGACATTAAGGTTAAGTCACAGATCTTCTATAACTAAAAATCTAATTCGATTAATAAATAAAGTATTTGATATTTGATTAATTAGACGCGGAAAAGAAATAATGAAAATGAAAATCGAAAGATTGATTTATATAAAAAGAACACCCTACGATTTCGAATCCACCCCAGCCAAATATTTCACTCATTAAGTTTTAGTTTCTTTCCCACGATTTAACTCGAACATGTTTTGACTATAAGGCCGAACTGAGTTACCGAAAAACATATATGGTCAAGAACCTGGCACAATCTATCTTCAACGGGCACAAATCGTCCAAAAAAAAAACTCCACACGATACATCCCATCATAACATAGCTTGTCTCACATTTTAACTGAATATAGTAATATGCACAAAAGTTGTATAACATTATAATCACAATTATAGAAAGCAAAAAGAAAAACTAGATTAATCTTAAAAACCACGTTGATAGAAACTCAACGTTTAAAATTTATACAACTAATTGAATCAATAAACGAAAGAAAGCTAAGTCGAAACAAAGTCTGAATACCCGACTAGAGTTTCATCTAACCCAAAGTCGAGAAACCTAGCCGCTTATATTGCGGCAAAAATCTAGAAGTGAGAAGAAACAAAATTGGTCCCGAACTTTCGCACAGTAGCCACCTTTTGTATTCTCTCATTTTGTTCTCTAACTATTTGATCATCTTTTTTGCTATATCTTAACCCTTTTATAGCCGCCCTTCCTGGCCTAGTCCTTAAAAATTTGCAAAACCCAATCTTCGCAAATGCCTAGACGTTTGTTTAGGCAAAAATGTCACTGGAGGATTGCATTCGAACGCTTGTCAGAACGAAAATGATGTTGGAGGCAAAACTGCCAAAATTAATATTTTTGTAAATGATTTTGGGTAAAAAAATAAATTGGATGGGCAAACGCCAAAACGGGCTCCAGATAAAACTTTTGAAGACGAACGATCAATAAAACCCGTGCAACCTAAGTTAATTTAGAAGAATACATTTTGTCGATCGATTCTTCAACTACGATTTGATTCCGAGTTGAAGCTCATGTCAAATCTTCTACTGTACTCCCTTACGCAATCCTCGAACGTAGTGTGGACTTCGGACTATCAAGAACTCGTACCGGCAGAATTTAGATATCTTTAGTCTTGAAAGATAAATTATGATATATGATATAAAATTGGTTCAGCCTACCCGCATATATATAGAGCTACAGTAGGGACCTGATGAGTAATTATGAGTAAGTCTTTCAGTGGAACACAGATACGTATCAGTGGTTTCTGCAATCAAGCAAACCTCATAGAAGTATCTGCAATTATGAAAACCAGCAGCGGTTTCTGTAATTTTTATAAAATACTGAATCACAGTTCACACCACTAAAGAACTATAATTGCACTCTGACCCATAATTTCTAAACCTTCTTGCACAGAGTCCTGTTATTAAATGCTTACCATTTCTTCCCATATTAATATTTCTAATAACCGCCAATTAAATTTAATTACTGATAATTTAATTTAATTTAATCAGCATCTTGATATTCCTTAAGCCATTTCGCTTAACTTATTTAATCGCCGGATAATCAAATCCACCTACAAGGTTTGGCCCGGTCAAAACATATAAGCTTCCTTAAGGAGGTATCGTCAATCCTGATCTTTCAAGACGTGAATTCCGTCAATAATTAAAATTTTTTATATAAATAATACCACTATCCAACTCACCGAAAATATAGACCCATATAAGGCCGCACCATCTAATGAATCAAGACAACGGATATTAAATATACGCAAATAAATAATTATTTTAGAATTAAGAGGATAAACACTATTTATAATAATCTTGGAGTGTGAATTAATTCGTATAGTTAGCATAAAATTAATTATCCCAAATGTCCCGTTCAATACACACAAAGTGTACTAGTACAGAGAGTCAGAACAATAGACGACGCTATTATCTGTTTCCCGTAACCAAGGTAGGTCTACGAAAATTCTGTGCAACAGTTGTACCGATGGTATGTTCATTTCTATTTAAACTGTGAACATAAAACTTATATTCAACAAGAACCTAAAATCTGATCTTCTGTGTGTAAGTCGTACTCTACACCACAGATTAAATACTATGCAGAATATTAGACATTTATGCATAACAAAAAAATGATATGCATATATTGTTCATAAAGATTCTCATAAAATGAAAAATTAATTTTATTAAAATTAAATTAAATACTAAAAACAAGATTTTCAGTATACAAACCCTAACAATCTCCCACTTGTACTCAGAATCATGCTATTATACATCTGACTCTCATGTCCTCTACTTGACTATCAAAAGTCTTAACCGGTAAGCTCTTTGTAAAAGATCTACAAGGTTGTCTCCTAATGTAAGCCCTTTGCCTGATTGAAAATCTGAGCCTGTGTACCACAAAGGTACTAGACCGTCTGCCTGGTAAACCAACATATAATTCTTAGTCCTTTTTAGGTACGTGATTATATTCTTTACCGCAGTCCAATACTCTTACCCTAGATTAGACTGATATCTGCTAACCATGCCAACGGCAAAGCAGATGTCGGGTCTAGTGCAAAGCATAACATTCATAAGGCTTTCCACTGCCGAAGCATAAGGAACCGCTTTTATTTTCTCTATCTCATCAGGTGTCTTAGGACATTGATCCTTGGATAGATTGATTCCATATCTGAAAGGGAGAAACCCTTTCTTGGAATCTTGTATGCTAAAACGAGCATGAATATCATTGATATACTTTGCTTGCCATAAGCCCAACATTTTTTATTTTTGATCTCGCATAAACTTGATCTCAAAGATGTGTCTGGCTTTTCTCAAGTCCTTCATATCGAACTGCCAAAATGATCATTCTTTAACCGCAGATAATGTCCCCACATCATTTTCGATAAGTAAGATATCGTCTACATAAAGTACTAGGAAGATCATCACGCTTCCATCACGCTTCTCGTACACACAGGACTCATCTAGACTTTGATCAAAACCATAAGACTTAATGACTTGATCAAACCAAGTGTTCCAAAACCTTGATGCCTGCTTTAGTCCATAAATGCATCTCTTAAGCTTACACAACATGTGTTCTTGGCCCTTTGCAATGAATTCGTCTGGTTGTATCATATAGATACACTTGTCAAGACTTCCGTTAAGGAAAGCTGTCTTGACGTCCATTTGCAGATTTCATAATTAAAATAAGCGGCAATGGATAAGAGAATCCGGATAGACTTAAGTATGACTACCAGTGAAAAAGTTTCCTCATAATCGATCCCTTCTTTCTGAGTGAACCCTTTAGCAACAAGCCTAGCTTTGAAAGTTTCAACCTTCCCTTCTGCTCCTCTCTTCTTCTTGTAGATCCACTTGCATCTAATTAGTTTTATCCCTTCAGGTGGTTCTACAATTTTTCAGACGTGATTGGAATACATAGATTATATCTCAGAATTCATAGCCCTTTGCCAAAGATCTACATCTTTGTTTTGTAGTGCTTCATTGTAGTTACAAGACTTGGTATCTAGTTATGTTAGGATCTTGTCATACGACTCTCCCAAGAACATTTACCGATCAGGTTGATGAACGACCCTCTCACTACGACGAGGCACTACTTATATATGTGTACTAGCAGTAACAGGCTGTGCAGAATCTGAACCCTGTGCATCAGCACCCTGTTCTTGATTAGCACTTGTCCAGATAATCCTCCCACTACGGCGAGGTAATAGAATATCAGTGACTTGTGGTTCCGTTCTGCTGGTATTTTCTCTCAGTTATTCAAGAACAATATTGCTTTTGGGCCTGTGATCCATAATATAATACTCTTTTAAGAATCGGGTATTGGTGCTAATAATGACCTTCTGATCCTTAGAATTATAAAATAGACCACCATTCGCCCATTGGGATACCCAACAAAGAAACAAACTTCTGTCCTCAGTTTCAACTTACCCGTGTTCCCTTTCAGCACATGTGTTGGACACTCCTAAATCTAAATGTGTTTCAGACTAGGCTAATGCCCAGTCCATAATTTTGTAGGAGTAAAAGGTTCTGACTTAGAAGGTACCAAGTTCAGAATGTAAGCCGCTGTCTCTAAAGCGAGTTTCCAAAATGAATCGGGTAAGGTTGAATAACTCATCATGGATCTTACCATCTCCATAAGAGTCATATTCCTTCTTTTAGCTACACCATTCTACTACGGAGTGCCAGGTACAGTCAACTAAGAAGTAATTTTCTCTGATGACAAGTAGTCCTTAAACTTTGCAAATAGGTATTTCCCACCATGGTTGGATCGTAGTGATTTGATACTTTTACCCAGATGCTTCTCCACCTCTGTCTTAAATTCTTTGAATTTCTCAAAGCATTCAGACTTACGGTCCATCAGGTAAATGTATCCATACCTTGAGTAGTCATTAATGAAACTGACGAAGTACTCAAAGCTACCTCTAGCCCGGATTATCATAGGTGTTGGAGACAATACTGCCAAGATCATTA
This sequence comes from Heliamphora exappendiculata, assembly GCA_034768845.1. Classification (NCBI taxonomy): domain Eukaryota; kingdom Viridiplantae; phylum Streptophyta; class Magnoliopsida; order Ericales; family Sarraceniaceae; genus Heliamphora; species Heliamphora exappendiculata. Next base: position 31,089 of record JAOTRH010042298.1, read on the forward strand.
TTTTTGAAAAACGATTATCGGTAAAAAAATAACTGGGCGTACAAAGGCCGAAACGGGCTCTAGATAAAAATCTTGACGTTGAACGATCAGAAATAAACCCGTGCAACAAAAGTTAATTTAGAAGAATACCTTTTGTGGATCTAATCTTCAACCACTACTTGATTCTGAGTTGAAGCACTAGTCAGATCTTCGACTGTATTCCTTTACGCGATTCTCGAACGTAGTGTGGGCTACGATCCTCTGAGAACTCGTACCGACAGAACCCCAATATATTTAAGTCTAGAAAGACAAAAATAATATCATAATAATATATGAGATATGCTCTATCAATCTCAAACTGGTTTAGCCTACCAACATAAATATAGGGCTACAGCAGGGACCTTGGGAGTAATTATGAGTTAGACTTCTAGTGGAACACAAACACCTACCAGCGATTTTTACAATTAAAGAAAGACGCGTAACGATATCCCGCAATTATGGAAAACCAGCCGCGGTTTCTGTAATTTTCAAAAAATACTAAATTACAGTTCACACCACTAAAGAATTATAATTGCATTTTGACCCATAATCTCAAGACCTTCTTGCATTGAGCTCCTATTATTAAATGCTTACCATTTCTCTCCACTTTAAGATTTTCAATACCTGCCAATTAAATTTAATTACTGATAATTTAATTGAATCGGCATCTTGATATTCCTTAACCCCTTTCGCTTAACTTATTTGATAGCCGAATAATTAAATCCACTTGCAGGGTTTGGCCCGATCAAAACTTATAAGCATCTTTAAGGGGGTATCGTCAATCCCGATCTTTCGGGACGTAAATTTCGTCAATAATTAATATTTGTTATATAAATAATACCGCTATCCAACTCACCGGAAATATAGACCCATATCCTCTAATGAATCAAAACAACGAATATTAAATATAGCAAATCAATAATTATTTTAGAATTAAGAGGATAAGTATTATTCATAATAACCTTGGGGTGCGAATTAATTTATATAGTCAGTACAAAATTAATTACCCCAAATGTCTTGTTCAATACACACAAAGTGTACTAGCATAGAGAGTCGGAATAATAGACGATGCTATTATCTATTTCCCGTAACCAAGACATGCCTACTAAAACTCTATACTACAGTCGTACAGATGATATGTCCATTTTTATCTAAATAGTGAACATAAAACTTATATTCTGCAAGAACCTAAAATCTGATCTTCTGTGTGCAAGCCGTACTCTACACACGAGATTAAATACTATAGAGAATATTGGACATCCATGCATGTCAAAGAAATGATACACATATATTACTCATAAAGATTCTCATAAAATAAAAATTAATTTTATTAAAAATAAAATTAAATACTAAAAATATGGTTTTTAGTATTTCAACCCTAACAATCTCCCACTTATACTCAAAACCATACTGCCATGCATCTGACTCCCATACCCTCCACATGACTATCAAAAGCATTAACCGGCAAGCTCCTTGTAAAGGATCTGCAAGGTTGTCTCCTAATGCAAGCACTACGTCTGCCTGAAAATATGAGTCTGTGTACCCCAAAGGTACTAGACTATCTGCTTGGTAAACCAACATATATTCCTTCGTCATTTTCAAGTACTTGATTATATATTCTTTACCGCAGTCCAATGCTCTTGCCATGGTTTAGACTGATATCTGTTAACCATGTCAATGGCAAAGCAGATGTTGGATCTAGTACAAAGCACAGTATACATGAGGGTTTCTACCGTCGAAGCATAAGGAACCACGTTCATCTTATTTATCTCATCAGGTATCTTAGGACATTGATCATTAGATACAGTGATTCCATGCTTGAAAGGGAGAAACCCTTTCTTGGAATCCTGCGTGCTAAAACGAGCAAGGATATCATCGATATACTTTGCTTGTGATAAGCCCAACATCTTTTGTTTTCGATCTCACATTAGCTTGATCCCAAGGATGTGACTGGCTTCTCCCAAGTCCTTCATGTCGAACTATCCAGATAACTATACTTTAACTGTAGATAATGCCCCCATATCGTTTTCGGTGAGCAAGATATCGTCTACATAAAGTACTAGGAAGATCGCCACGCTTCTGTCATGCTTCTTGTACACACAGGACTCATCCGGACTTTGATCAAAATCGTAAGACTTTATAGCTTGATCAAACCGAGTGTTCCAAGACCTCGATACTTGCTTAAGTTCATAAATGGATCTCTTAAACTTGCACAACATGTGCACTTGGCCCTTTGCAATGAATCCGTCTTGTTGTATCATATAGATACACTCGTCAAGACTTCTATTATGGAAAGCTGTCATGACGTCCATTTGTCAGATTTCGAAATGAAAATACACGGCAATGGATAAGAGAATCCAGATAGAATTAAGCATGGCTACCGGCAAAAAAGTTTCCTCATAGTCGATCCCTTTTTTCTAAGTGAACCCTTTAGCAACAAGCCTAGCTTTGAAGGTTTCAACCTTCCTCTCTGCTCCTCTCTTTCTCTTGTTGATCCACTTACATCCAATAGGTTTTATCCATTCGGGTGGTTCTACAAGTTTCCAGACCTGATTAGAATACATAGATTCCATCTCTAAATTCATAGCCCTTTGCCAAAGATCTGCATCTTTGTCTTATAGTGCTTCATTGTAGTTACAGGGCTCGGTATCTCGTTCTACCGGGATCTTGTCAAACGACTCTCCCAAGAACATATACCGATCTGGTTGATGAACTACCCTATTACGCTTCAAAATCCAGGGTCACGTGAAAATCCACCAAATACTAGTTTTATGAAAATAAGTTTTCATACATTTAAATCCACCAGTTGAAATAAGAAGAATACCCAATATGTATCTTTCATACACAGTAAATATCAGGTTCAACAGGGATATATATATCACCCAAAGGCGTATAAAACATGCCTTCAACAGGCATACAAAAAGAAAAACTAAAAAAGTCTTCCGCCACCACAGGTATCACTAGATCAACTCCTCGTGATCATCAACATTCAAACCTAAAAATGGTTTTGCAACAAAATCCCACATCGTGAGCCGAAACCCAATAGAAACAGACTATAAAGCTGTACAGCAGGATATGCAATTATATAATGGGAGCGAACTCAACCACAAGCCAAAAAAGTTTTACGTCATAAAACCCCAAGTTTCCCACAAACCTCTAAAACAGTTCTCCCTCCACAACTAAGCATTTATACAATGCAAAACAACGTTTTACAGTTGAAAGAAAAACAGTAACCAAAATGTCATTTTTCCACTCGGATCACACATCGAGGAAAGATAAAATGAATCCTATGTACCAACTCCATCACAAGGGGGCAGAGGAAACAACTATAGACTCCTGCCACTTACCCAATCCCTATACATCATAAAATCGGTTAGGTACTGGCGGGTTCTATACGGAGCACCATAACGTCAAAGCTAACTTTATGGACTAACACCGAAAGAAAAGAGCACCTACCACCTTATTTATGGGAACTACTCCAAAGGACAAAGGTACCTATACTACGCACGTTTTTGAACTTCCACTAAGGACAACTCGTGCCTAATACCCGCTATCCAGGTACATCTAGAGAATCATTTCACAAAAATTATACCGTAGCTCAACTATGAAAATATTTCCATAAAATACATTATACATGTATTTAGATCCATCCATCAACATGGAGATCAAACAAAAATATTTTAAAATGTTTTTCTCCATTTTAAACAAAATGTTTCAAAAAATGAGATTTAACCCTAATGGTTAACTTCAAACCTCCAAAACACCAAGTGATGAAGTTTTTTTTAATAAAAAACCACCATATTTCAAAAATCACCATTTTCAAAACCCCCTTTTTAAAAACCATACATCCACAGGTCGTATACTGTAATAAACCAAGAAAAGCGAAAAACCTGCTTTTTACCCGTAAAACAAGGTTTAAACACAAATATGACATTTTATATATTTTTTACCCGGCAAAAACACATAATTACATAAAACACCCTTATATAGCAGTAGGGTCTAGAATCCTACCTCGGCGAGTCAAAACTCGAAGCCTCGAAATTCGAACCACGTCAAAATTTTTTTTGATCAAACATGAAACTAGTAGCGTGAATAACAGGGATCCACAAGCTGATCGTCGAAAATTAGGCTCGGTCAACACAAAATTATAGAGAGAAGGTAGAGAGAATGGAAGAAATAAGCTTTCTCCAAACATTCCAAGGGCAGGAATATATATAGGCTCGTCAAAAACCACAGTTCAGTCGACTGAAGAGGCCACTTCAGTCGACTGAAGGAGTTCCAAAACTCCAGAACTCTCCAAACCGCCGTAGTTCAATCGATCGAACCCCCATGTTCAGTCAACCGAACTGAAAAAAACTACGTTCAGTCGACTGGGCCAACCCCTCCAGCCGATCGAACCTCAGGGCAGAGGCGTACTATTTTGGGTCTCGATTTAACAACCTAAAAATCATCCCAACAAGCCTAAACAAGGTCCGAGAAAGAGTAAAACACATCTACACATGCAGTTCTACACCTCCAAAGCATAAATCATGCATCGATGATATACATAACATAAAAAAAACACGTCAACATGTATATATATCAAAATTAAAGCAGTACAGGGTCTCACAACTCTCCCCCTTAAGGAATTTTGCCCACGAAATTCACTACAAGGTCACGAGGTGAACAACTCCGGGTATCTAGCACGAACCCCAGACTCAAGCTCCCAAGTCGCTTCCTTAACCTCGTGATGAAGCCACTGAACCTTGATATAAGCAATCGTTCTCCCCAGTAACACTTGCTCATTTGTATCTATGATCTTCACTGGACGCTCCTCATATGTGATATCCTTATCAACTCGCAGCTCAGCCCAATCTTAAACATACAAAGGAACAGGCTCGTACTTTCGAAGCATAAAAACGTGAAAGACATTGTGCACAGATGCTAACTGCGGCGGCAAGGCCAAATGGTATGCTACCACCCCAATCATCTCCAGGATTTCGAAGGGTCCAATAAAACGTGGTGATAGCTTCCTACGACGGCCAAATCTCATAAACCCTCTATTGGTTGCAATACTGCCAAGATCTTTATTTTTGAAAAATAATTATTAGAAAAAATTAACTGGACGGGCAAACGCCGAAATGGGCTCCAGATAAAACTTTTGACGAAGAACGATCAAAATAAAACCCGTGCTACCAAAGTTAATTTAGAAGAATACCTCTTGTAGATCTAATCTTCAACTACGATTTGATTCCGAGTTGAAGCTCCAGTCAGATCTTCTATTATATTTCCTTACGCGATCCTCGAACATAGTGTGGGCTATGATCCTCCGAGAATTCGTACCGGCAGAACACTGATATATTTAAATCTTGAAAGACAAAAATAATATCATAATAATATATGAGATATCTGAACTATCAATTCTATCAATCTCAAACTGGTTCAGTCTACCCACGTATATATAGGGCTACAGTAGGGACCTGGGGAGTAATTATGAGTAAGACTTCTAGTGGAACAAAAAACACCTACCAGTGGTTTCTGTAAATAAAGAAAGACGCATAGCTGTATCTGCAATTATAGAAAACCAGTAGCAGTTTTTGTAATTTTCATAAAACACTGAATTACAGTTCACACCACTAAAGAACTATAATTGCACTCAGACCTATAATCTCAAGACCTTCTTGCATTGAGCTCATATTATTAAATGCTTACTATTTCTCCCCATGTTAAGATTTTCGATACCTGCCAATTAAATTTAATTACTGACAATTTAATTTAATCGGCATCTTCATATTATTTAATTCCTTCCGCTTAACTTATTTGACCGCCGGATAATTAAATCTACTTGCAGGGTTTGGCTCGGTTAAAACTTATAAGTATTCTTAAGGGGGTATCGTCAATCCCGATCATCGGGACGTAGATTCCGTCAATAATTAATATTTTTTATATAAATAATATCGCTATTCAACTCACCGGAAATATAGACCCATATAAGATCGCACCCTCTAATGAATCAAAATAATGAATATTAAATATATGCAAATCAATAATTATTTCGGGATTAAGAGCATAAGCACTATTCATAATAACCTTAGGGTGTGAATTAATTTATATAGTCAGTAGTCAGTACAAAATTAATTACCCCAAATGTCTCGTTCAATACACAAAGTGTACTGATATAGAAAGTCAAAATAATAGACGACGCTATTATCTATTTTTCGTAACCAAGACAGACCTACTAAAACTCTGTGCTACAGTCATACCGATGGTATATCCATTTCCATATAAACTGTGAACGTAAAACTTATATTCTGCAAGAACATAAAATCTGGTCTTCTGTATGTAAGCCGTACTCTACACACCAGATTAAATATTATACAGAATATCGGACATTCATGCATAACAAATAAATGATATACATTCATTCCTCATAAAGATTCTCATAAAATAAAAAATTAATTTTATTAAAATAAAATTAAATACTAAAAGCATGATTTTCAGTATGCCAACCCTAACAATCTCTCACTTATACTCAAAATCATGCTACTATACATCTGACTCCCATGCCCTCTACATGACTATCAAAAGTCTTAGCCAGTAAACTCTTTGTAAAGGATCTGCAAGGTTGTCTCCTGATATATTCTCTATGTCTGACTGAAAATCTGAGTCCGCATACCCCAAAAGGTACTAGATTGTCTGCCCGGTAAACCAACATATAATCATTAGTACTTTTCAGTTACTTGATTATATTTGTTACCGCAATCCAATACTCCAGCCTTAGATTATACTGATATCTTCTGACCATGCCAACTGCAAACCAGATGTCGGGTCTAGTGCAAAGGATAGCGTACATGAGGCTTCTTACTGCCGAAACATAAGGAATCACCTTTATCTTCTTTATCTCATTAAGTGTCTTAGGATACTAATCCTTGGATAGAGTGATTCCATGTCTGAAAAGGAGAAACCCTTTCTTAGAATCCTGCATGCTAAAACGAGCAAGGATATCATCGATATACTTTGCTTGTGATAAGCCCAACATCCTTTATTTTTGATCTCGCAAAAGCTTGATCCCAAGGATGTGACTGGCTTCTCCAAAGTCCTTCATATCGAACTGCCCAGATAGCCATGCTTTAACCATAGATAATACCCCCACATTATTTTCGATGAGCAAGATATCGTCTACATAAAGTACTAGAAAGATCACCACGCTTCCGTCACGCTTCTTATACACGCAGGACTCATCTGGACTTTGATCAAAACCATAAGATTTTATGGCTTGATCAAATTCAGTGTTCCAAAACCTCGATGCCTACTTAAGTCCATAAATAGATCTCTTAAACTTACACAACATGTGTTTCTCGCCCTTTGCAATGAATCTATCTGGCTGTATCATATAGATACACACGTCAAGACTTCCGTTAAGGAAACTTATCTTGACGTCCATTTGCCAGATTTTGTAATCGAAATGTGTGGCAATGGATAAGAGAATCCGGATAGACTTAAGCATGGCTACCGGCGAAAAGGTTTTCTCATAGTCGATCCCTTCTTTCTGAGTGAACCCTTTAGCAACAACTCTAGCTTTGAAGGTGTCAACCTTCCCGTCTACTCTCTTTCTCTTGTAGATCCACTTGCATCTAATGAGTTTTATCCCTTCGGGTGGCTCTACAAGTTCCCAGACCTAATTGGAATACATAGATTCCATCTCTGAATTCATAGCCATTTGCCAAAGATCTGCATCTTTGTCTTGTAGTGCTTCATTGTAGTTACATGACTCAGTATCTAGGTCTGTCGGGATCTTGTCAAAAGACTCTCCCAAGAACATATACCGATCAGGTTGATGAACTACCTTCCCACTACGATGAGGCACTACCTATGTCTGTGTACTAGCAGTAACAGGCTGTGAAGAATCTGAACCCTATGCATCAGCACCTTGTTCTTGATTTGAACCTGTCCCGATAATCCTTCCACTCCGACAAGGTAATGGAATATCAGTGACTTGTGGTTCCTCTTCCGTTCTACTGGTATTTTCTCTCAGTTCTTCCAGAACAATTTTATTATTAGGCCTATAATCCATAATATAATCATCTTCCAAGAATCGGGCATTGTTGCTAACAATGACTATCTGATCCCTAGGGTTATAAAATAGACCACCATTCGTTCTCTTAGGATACCCAAAGCGAATTTGATAAACTTAAATAACTCATCATTGACCTTACCATCTCCATAAGAATCCTATTCCTTCTTTCTGCTACACCATTCTGTTGAAGAGTGTCAGGTGCAGTCAACTGGGATGTAACCCCCCTGATGATAAGTAGTCCTTAAACTCTCCAAAGAGGTATTCCCCGCCACGGTCGGATCGTAGTAATTTTACACTTTTACCTAGACGCTTCTCTGCCTCCGTCTTAAATTCTTTGAATTTCTCAAAATATTCAGACTTACGGTGCATTAGGTATATGTATCCATACCTTGAGTAGTAATTAATGAAACTGACAACGTACTCAAAGCCACCTCTAGCCCGGATTGTCATAGGACCACACACATCAGAATGAGCCAGCTCCAATGGTTCTTTAGCTTTATATCCTTTGGCCAAAAAGGGTCTCTTGGTCATCTTACCCTCTAAACAAGATTCACAGACTAGAAGTGCGTCAACTTCCAATGAACTCAAAGGTCCATCTGCTACCAGTCTGTTTATCTTTTTTTGATTAATATGACCAAAGCGTAAGTGCCAAAGAAATGTTTCGTTCATTAAAGAAGGAAACTTTCTCTTATATGGTAAATTAGATGTGTTATTCATATCAGTTAGTTGCAGTGTAGGAGAGATTAGAGTAATAATATACAGATTATCCACCAATGTACTAGAAGAGATAACCCATTTATTAACCTTAATAACAACAGAGTTATTAAAATAAACAAAATATCCGTCTTTAGCCAATCTAGAAATAGAAACTAAGTTCCTTCTAATGGCAGGTATATAAAGATAATCTCTCAATATTAAAACCTGATCTCTACCAAAACTGAGAGTGACATCTCCTATTGCAATTGCTGTTACCTTTGTATTATTGCCCATATGCAGGTAAATCTCCCCATTACTAAGTTGTCGGGTTTCTTGGAACCCCTACAATGAATTGCAGACATGATTAGTGGCTCCCATATCTATACACTAAGTACTGATAGATAATACCGCTAAACATGTTTTCACAACTAGTGAACAGAAATTACGGTGTTTGTTCTGCCTTCTGAGAAATACTGGACATAGCTTTTTCCAGTGCCAGATTTGATTACAGTGAAAATATCTGCCTTTCGACTTTTTCACACTAGTCCGTGGCCCACTAACTACCCTAAAAATTGTGTCTTCCTATTTCTGAACCTTTTTCTTCTTCATGCCTTTCGGCTCCGAGGAAGAATCTTTTTTTGAAACACACATTTTTTGGTATTGAAGGAATACCATTTGTAGTTAAAGTTATATTCATATTACATTTTCAGTCAACCAAATTTGGTCCCATTAGTTTATTCTCTTTGAGTATTGAAGCGAGTGGGTTGAAATCCATTTTAATGCTGAGAATCACATAATTAAAAAATCGTTAATTATGTGAGCAAAATTTTGAATTCATTTTAATTTGGTTCTCTCTACCATTTTAAAACCAATTCGCCAACAGCCTAGTTACCTGAGAATAGCATACCATGTTGGGTGGACGTCTACTATCCTTCATAAGACCAGACATGTCAATTCTTTTTAATTTTATTATCTAGGCAACTGATCATGCCAAATAAAAATAAATAGCTGACATAGTTTTGGTCCAGTATATAATAGCAGTGACTCAGTTGGAGATAATACTATTATATACAGCTAAGTATTAACAATCACCTAATTTCAAATTAATCGCTTCGCAATGAACCATTCAGATGGAGAAGTGATTCACACTAACAATTATCTAGAATTATCCCTAAATGAGGTTTGTACTGGCGATACTGTAATTAATCTGTCAGTTGGAGAGAAAGGGCTTACTGCCGACACCCAGAGTTTAATTGCATCGCCTAGAAATTGGTGATGGAGACCGCGAGATTTATTTGTGAATAAATTCCCTCTCCCACTTAGAATTTTAAAATATTTTTTAGAATTATAAAAATTCGTTTAATTAAAATAAATTTATTAATTTTGAAAACCACACGATCTGAAAGAATCAAACATCTTTCCGTGTACACGATTCTAAAGATTCTGATTTATCAAACCATCTTTCGAAAGTCACACGATCTGAAAGAATCAAATATCTTTCCGTGTATACGATTCTAAATATTCTAGTTTATCAAACCATCTTTTCATGTTTAAATGCGTAACAAATAAATTTTAATAAATTCACAGTTTTTTCTCCAACTTTTCAGTTAAGGTAGTGATTAAAGGCATTTATCTATTTTATTTTTTATTTTACATTTTTTGAAAAATAGTGATTTATTTTGATTAAATATTTTTTTGTTTAATTAATTCAAAATTCGAAATTAATTCTCATATTTTTTCAAGATATCCGATTTTAAAAAAATCATCTTAAACGTGATATTTTGTAAAAAAATAAAATATCTAAAAAAATTTATTTAATTAAAACAAACTTAATTGTATTTTCATTACAAAATATTTTAATTAAAATAAATTTTTAAATTAATTAAATTAACATGATAAAACCAATAAATATCATCTACTCAATTAAATTATAAAAATTAATTAAATACAAGATAAATATAATTCCAATTTTATGATCCAATTGAAATTATAAAGTGTTTTAGTCTCCTATTAAAAGATAAACTACAATGATTCAATATTTATCTGAATCAACTTTCTGTGTCCAAGTAGTATTAGGAAACCATTGCTTGCTGCTCCAAAACAGCCTGGGATTGTCGAAACTGTTTTGGATTTTCTGCTTGACCAAAACAGCCTTTTTGGCTTGGAGACCCACGGCTGCCTGGTATTGCTTCAAACAGTTTGTTTCCGTTTGGGATTGGGACTGCTGCTATGCTTGCTTTTTATAAGAAAAAATCCCAACCAAACACTGCTTTGCTGGAACGAAATTTGCGCCAGAGGCTTTTTAGGCAAAACACTGGCGCCGCAACAGTTTTTATTGGAAACCGGCGCTGCTTTACTTGTTTGGTTGAGCACCACTTGCTTTGATCGAACAACTGCTGCACTTGAATTCCATTAAGGCCCCGTTTGGACTTTTGCGCCGCCTGGAACAAGTTTTTGTTTGAAGAAACCGCAGCCAATTAGGATTGCAGCTGTGCGCTTGGGACAAAACCATAACTTTATGGATTAATATGAATCCCAAACAGTGCTTGGGATTGATTGGAGGATGCGGCGGCTGAATTGGTTTGTTTGTTCCACTACTGCCCAAGGTAGCGTTTGGCTTGGAAACCGCCGCTTGCTTCTTAAATTGCTGCTTGGACTAGGTTTGCTTGCCTCGTGAAACAACTTTGCTGAAACTGTTTCAGAACAGCCTTTGTCATAGCCACTATTGGAAACCGGCGGCTGGCCTTATGCTTGGGAATAACACAGTTTTTCTTTGCACCGTTGGTCTTTTTTTTTTTTTTTTAACCAGAAAAAATTCTGAGAAAAAAAAAATATTGCAAAATAATAAAAAAAAATTTCGCGGCTTAAAAGACCAGAACCATCACCGGTAGCCGCCGCCAACTACCGTCGTTGTTCTTTCATACATGTTCTTTTTTCTTTTCTTCTTATAAATTAAAAGAAAACTTCAAGAATATAAAATAATTTTACATCGAAACCTATGTCCCGTAAGTTCAAATTCGATCTAAAAATTAATTAATCTAACACGGTCAACTCCCGTGATTAAAAAATTAATTAAACCATCATCCACGCATTCAATCAAACATGAAAATAATAGATGATCATAAAATCGGAATTAGAACACATGCAAAACAAAGTTAATACAGTTCTAAGTCTACCCGGCCACGAAAATCGTAAACAAAAAATAAAACGGTTTTGATACCAATTTGTTGGAGGCAATACTGTCAAGGTCATTATTTTTGAAAAACGATTATCGGTAAAAAATTAACTGGACGGGCAAAGGCCGAAACGGACTCCAGATAAAACTTTTGTGGAAAAACGATCAAAATAAAATTCGTGCAACCAAAATTAATTTAGAAGAATACCTCTTGTAGATCTAATCTTCAATTATAACTTGATTTCGAGTTGAAACTTTAGTCAAATCTTCTACTGTATTCTCTTACGCGATCATCGAACGTAGTGTGGGTTACGATCCTCCAAGAACTCGTACCGACAGAACCCCAATATATTTTTTAAGTTTTGAAAGACAAAAATAATATATCAATAATAATATATGAAATATAATCTATTTAATATATGGTGTATCAATCTCAAACTGGTTCAGCCTACCCGCGTATATATAGGGTTACAGTAGGGACCTGGAGAGTAATTATGAGTAATACTTCTAGTAGAACACAAACACCTACCAGCTGTTTCTATAATAAAAAAAAATACGCATAGCGGTATCTGCAATTATGAAAAACCAACAGCGATTTCTGTAATTTTCATAAAATACTGAATTACAGTTTACACCACTAAAGAACTATAATTGCACTCTGGTCCATAATCTCAAGACCTTATAGCATTGAGCTCCTGTTATTAAATACTTAACATTTTTCCCCACGTTAAGATTCTCGATACCCGCCAATTAAATTTAATTACTGACAATTTAATTTAATCGGCATTTTCATATTCCTTATGCTCTTCCGCTTAACTTATTTGACTGCCGGATAATCAAATCCACCTGCAGGGTTTGGCCCGATCAAAACTTATAAGCATCCTTAAGAGGGTATCGTCAATCTCGATATTTTGGGACGTGCATTCCGTCAATAATTAATATTTTTTATATAAATAATATCGCTATCCAACTCACCGGGAATATAGGCCCATATAAGATCGCACCCTCTAATGAATCAAAATAACGAATATTAAATATATGCAAATCAATAATTATTTCAGGATTAAGAGAATAAGCATTATTCATAATAATCTTGGGATGTGAATTAATTTAGATAGTCAGTAGTCAGTACTAAATTAATTACCCTAAATGTCCCGTTCAATATACACAATAGACGACGCTATTATCTGTTCACCGTAACTAAGACAGGCCTACTAAAACTCTGTGCCACAGTCATACCGATGGTATGTCCATTTCTATCTAAACTGTGAACATAAAACTTATATTCTGTAAAAACCTAAAATTTGATTTTGTGTGTGTAAGTCGTACTGTACACACCAGATTAAATATTATACAGAATATTGGATATCCATGCATATCAAATAAATGATACACATACATTGCTCATAAAAATTCTTATAAAATGAAAAATTAATTTTATTAAAAATAAAATTAAATACTAAAAATATGATTTTCAGTATACCAACCTTAATAGGGGTCCACGTGAAAGGGGAAAATGGGAGGGGTTTGGGATTTTTATTCTCCACTCACACACACACACACACACTCTCTCTCTCTCTCTCTCTCTCTCTCTCCATAACTCTAGAAGGTCCCCCCTAGGGCCTTGTTTGCTTTCCTTCCAAATTTGTCTTCAAGACTTGTTAATTAAGCTTCTATTTATTAACGTAAATTAATTTTTTTTTTTTCATTAAAATTTAACCACGAACTATTATCCCGGTGCCCAAATACACCCAAACCACACACAACGTGTCAAAATTATCCTCCAAAACCACTTTTGGTAAATTCAATTATAATAAAAATAATAATTAATCACAAATAAAAATGTATCAGGTATCTACATAGTTTCTCTTATATTGAACTGTGATTATGAGTTGAAATCCAAGCTGAGCCTGAGTATAAACGGTTGTTTAATTTTAACAGGTTTATAGTAAATTTGGATAAACTTGAAAAATAAAGAAAATTTTGTCAAATTTTTTTTAATTTTACACTTAGAAAATTTTGAAATTGGGAAAGCGACAATTTTCTCAAAATAAGCTAAGCTTAATGTTTTTTCTGCTATGGGAGTTTAACCACAAACTATACTATTTTAGAAAGAGGGTTATTCTTAACATTGAATAAATGAAGTTAGGTTATCTCGTGGGGTTCACGTGCCTCAGGTTTGAGGGCGTGACACGATGTATATGTTATGAGTTTGGGTTGATGCCGGGTAGAGGCGATTATACTTGATTAGAGGTTGAACGGTGAACTAAGAGTCAGAGGTCCGACGGTGAAATGTGAGGTACGTATGTACGTTATGTGGTAACAGGAGATGTGATTGGATTCGTGTAGATAAGCACGTAGCCATGGAATGTTTGATTTGGGTGGCGTACCTGGTCTAAGTGACTCTTTGGGTACATGTAGCCGTGTTGATATGAATGTGTGATATTTTTAAAAAAACTAATTAAAGTTAAACAAATAAATAAATATAATATAATAATTACATTAATAAATTGACAGTTACGTCCGTTATAAATTAAAAGCAAAAAAATCAAGATGCGTCATTAATAAATAATAATAATAACAATAATAAAAATATACATAAATAGATATAAATATACATAAATTTAATATAATAATATTACAAAATTTATTATATGGTTTTAAAATCAAAATTGTAACCATTGGGTTTAAAATCCATTTAATTGGAGCAATAAAATTGAGCACTAAAACTGAGCCCCGTTGTGTCAATATATATATATACACCTGTAATAGATTAGGTTTGTTTACCTCAGGATTAGAATATGTAATAGAATAAGAATTAGGTTGGATTAGGTTTTGCCTCTGGTGAGTGTTAGTCAGAGAGTTAAGAGAGAAAAAAGAAAAAACAAAAGAGAAAGGAAAAAACATAGGAAACCAGCGCCGCACACCCCTCTCCCCGACGTTCCACCCTACGCCGTCGGCCACCTCTGGCGATGTCGTCACCGCTACTGCTGTCCACGCCAACCACCACTGACGACCTCCTCGTCGCCACTGCCGGTCTCCAGCCCTCTCTCTCTCTCTCTCTCTCTCTCTCTCTCTCCCCGATATCCCTTTCTTTCCCTCTCTTCTCTGTTGATTCTAGGACAGCCACCACCGCCACTACCAGAGGCCACCACCAACCACCACCAACGCCACTGGCACCTCTAGAAACCCCCATGCAGCCCCGGCAGTCACACACGTATACACACCGCCACACCCATTTATCACTGTTTTGCACCGCCTTTGTCACCGCCCACTGCCACCGCCACCCAACACCTTTTTGACTACTCTTTTAATGCTCTTACGCCGCTAGTGAACGGTTCTGATAGTTAGTAAACTATAATGGCTAACCCAAACCAAGAAATTATTGTTTTATAATTTTGTTAAAAATATTTTTTTTTTTGCCCAACTTTGGATCACCACAACCGTTACCTCGGACCTCCATTTTGACCGTTATAAGTTTTGTTAGATTCACCTCATGGCCGCCTATGCGTAGCTACGTACGGTTGTCAAAACTGACGTCCGAATTGTCCGAATAGAAGTCCCCAAGTTTGACAAATAATCGAGACAAAGCAGAGAACGCACTGGGTGTAGCTCACGCTACTGTTATTTGTTGCAACTGTTACTCCCAATTATAATTAGCAACCTTGTGGATTGTTAGATAATTAGTTTAATAATAATAATAATACTAAAGTTTATTAGTTTACTAAAAATTAATGTTTTACACAAAGATTGGCAAGATTTTATTGTTTATAAAATAGAATAGACTAATTTATGCTAAAATATTATGAATGAGTTTTTATAATAATAATAATAATAAATCAAATTTTATGTTAAAAGCTTTGAATAAAAATTTTGAATAATGTGATATCCTGGTATCCAACATCGGAAATGGAGAGAAAATTCCTAAGTTATAAAAGAAAAATCTTTGACCTTTATACAGCAACGAGGTCTTTTCCCAAGTGATAGAGATACTAACAGAACTCCACAGTTAAGCATGTTTACGTTAGAACAATACAAGGATGGGTGACCCCATAGGAAGAACAAAACTGTGAGGGCTTTTACCCAAAGCGGACAATATCGTTGTCACGAGAAGGGTCGAGGTGCTACAATTGGTATCATGGCTCAGGTTTAGTAGACCTTCATGCCTTGGGTTGTGGGAAACCATGCGTTCTGTCGTGTTGGAGCTCTATAGGGTGCGTCGTATTAATTATTATTATCTTCTATACATTATATAAAACTAAAATCTGTTGCGTCTAAATTTTATAGCGAGTTGTATCAAGACGCTACCGAGTTTGGGAACAGCAAGGAATCTATATCACGCCCCAAATTCTTGGCCGCGTGAAACACCCACAAATAACCAAACATACATAGCATCCAACCCGATATTATATACTCAAAATAAAGCATACATGCATTTAATAAAATCGTCAAAAAGCTTTCAAAACTCGATTCCAACACCGCAAACATGTAATAACATACATGGTTCAAAAGAATAAAAAGGAAGACTACAGATCTTCTGCCTCAGCCGGCAACCCCAAATCAACCTGCGTGACCGGTACCTGAAAAATATTTCAAATCTCACACCGTGAGCTAAATCTCACCAGAAACTAAACAAGCATGAAATATAAGCGAAACATGTTCAAAAAATGAGGTGCAGTTTTTGGTTCTCTTTTAAGATTTAAAACAGTTTTCACATACAAACAGAATGTAAGGATAAGAACCAATTTTTTGACTCACAAGAGTCTCGAAAACGATTTGAAAAAGATTTTTGATCACGACTCACACGAGTCTTAAAAATAGTTTGAAAAAGATTTTGTATACATACGAATATACTACAATACTTCACATGTAAAGATCAACTCCAACGAGTCTCGACTCTCACGAGCCACATGCAACACAGATATGGAGATATATATCGGCTCTCACAAGCCCCAACAACAGTCCTACAATAACATGGTGACACACACCCAACACAAGGATCTTCTCGGACTCACACCAAAGGACCACTGCCCCATCTAATACACTTCTTTTCGCTCTCTTACCGAAGTCCTGCAGACCCATCTAATGTACTTCTCGGGCTTTCACCGAAGGACCACAATCCCAACTAAAATACTTCTCGGGCTTTCATCGAATGACCACTGTCCCAACTAGTACACTTCTCGAGCTTGCACCAAATGACCACTGTCCCAGCTAGTACACTTCTCGGGCTTGCACCGAAGGACCACCGTCCCTACTACAACACTCTCAACCAGAGTCTTAGATACCGCAAGACCACATGTCCGTTCTACAACATGGCTAATTAAAATTAGAGTTTTAAATACACATAACCACGTAAAACACTACGTTTCACATAACGGCACCACATGCCACACAACCAGACGTCCATTGACCGGATAACCTATCCTCTCACCCAAACAACCAACAACACAGAAAACTAAAATCTAACCTGAAGGCCAACACCACTCAAACGCTCGAGCGCTCAACCACCGCTCAAGCGGATCCCTACCAACATACATCACTGCCACACCACCACCCGAGCGCTCAACCACCGCTCGAGCGGTAATTTATGGGTGAAAAACCAAATGAAGAAATAAAACCAAACCCCCGCATGAAGTGACCAACACCCTCTCCGTGACTTCAATTGACAGGACCCCATAATCCAATCAATTGAAAAATTACTAGAGGAGAGCAGTAGATTAAGCCCCATAACCCGATCGACTAAAAGACCACCACATAACAGAAAGAAACCCCCAAGGCCCTGACACGACCAACGTGTTCTCACACACGCCCAACACGGCAAACACGAACCCACACATGCCCAACACGGCAAACACGAACCCACACACACACCCAACAGAGCAAACACGAACCCACACATGCCCAACACAGCCAACACAGACCCACACACGCCCAACACATCCAACACAGATGAAAAACGGTTAAGAAATTTTGGCATACCCTCACTATTTTGTTCATAACTTTTTCTACAAAAATTTTTTTATTATAAGACAGGTGTCATTGGAAAGAAGACTTCTGGGGCTTTAATTTGAATACACAAACGACCCAATTATGAGTCCAGATGAGAAAGATATGATCAAAAGAAAATGACCCTACACAACTAGTCCGCTTGAGGAGACATCGGGTGCTCGAGCGAGCAGGCACTTGAGAAAAATCTAAATTTTTTTCTATTTTTGTGTTCTAAGCCCCAAAACTCTCAAACACTCACTATGATACTTCAAAACACATAAAAACCTATCAACTCGCATATTTTTGACACCCACGGACATACACGTGCCCAAACCAACAAGAACCACTGAGCGAAAAGCCTCAAAACCTAGTTCACCCAACCAAAAATAACACAAAAATGATTTTGAACCAAAACCCGATCTTTTTCAAAAATAAATCGATTTTTCATGCATTTTTAATCGATAAAACGACACACGATTACACGTAGCACCCTTATAGGACATGAGAGTCTAGAATTCTACCTCGTTGAATTAAAAACTCGATGCCTCGATCCACATGCAGAACTGAACTTTGCTAGAATAAAATTCCGTCCGAATGAACGCGTAACCCACCGTGCCAATAGTAAGGATCCACTGTTAGATCCGCTGTTGGATCGTCAAAAACCGATCCCCGGGTCCCCGAGAAGTTTGAGAGAATGCAGAGAGAAAAAGAAGAAACTTAGTTGAGAGGGTTTAAAAAATATCTTTTGAAATTATCTAACGTGACATATTTATAGATCACGAAAATATCTTCTTCTTTTTTAAATTCGCACTGCAACGCCCAATAGCCCCGGGAACCAACCAAACATGCATATATAAGCTCGATCATGCATCAAAACGTATTTAAACATGCAGCAACGAAAACACTAAGTGCGCATCAAAAAATACCGAGAAAAAAAAACGGGTCAGGGTCTCACAATCTACATGTGAAGGATGAGTAAGGGCATCGATATCAATGACCGAAGATTCATGTAACGAGTTATCTTATTTGAAGGGGGTAGACAAGAGTACGTACCAGGAGAAGTTTTAGATATCACCTCTAGAGACACCTTTAGAACCCCGTGATTTCATCCTTATAAGTCATTTTCTCATTTACCTAAACCCTTGTGTCAATTTTTTGAAGTTCTTTTGAATATCCTTCCTTCTTATATCATCAGTCCTCAATGGTACCGTCAAGTGTCGTCCGTCGGTAACCCTTATGTACCTAAGTCTTGTTGATAACCCTATTAAAAATTTAATCCAAAAAAACACCCTTGTCCTCAAGTTTTCATGCCTCGATAATGACCGGTATTCGCATTTGATTCTCCTCCGATTCAAGTCATCATCCTTGAACAAACTCTTCTCTTGTAGAATTTGATATCAATTCTTTGTTAATTACTCGTTCCAAACATTCAACATTAATAAAATCTTTTTCCATATTTCATTTTCTCTTAATTCTAAAATCAAGAGAAAATGAATCTGTTGCAGTGATTTTGTAAATTCTTTGTACACCCTTGAGATCTTTACTAGAGAAGTAGACTTGGATGCTTGAATTGAAGTACGTTAGGCCGACGTAACTTCAAAAAAAATCTCTCTTTTATCAGAATCTGATTATACTGGATTAATTCCATTGACATTTGTTTAAATATTATTCACTGTTCTTCTCTTGTTTCACCTACATTTGAACCCCAAATGACCACTCAATTTGCGTCAACAGTGATTGTCTTAACCATGACCATTTAATCTCATCCACCCTATCTTTTGAAACTGTCTAGGAATCTTCCCTTGAATCTCAGTAAAGGACTTATTCACCTTCCTTAATTTGTTTTAACCTCCAACCACATTTCGTGTAGTCTAATACATCGTTTAAAACCCTCAGCTAAACGCTTGCCGCTTGCCACCCCAGGTCACGTCTCCTAAGACCTAGATTGATGAGAAACGATTGTTATTAGAGTTTAACGCTTTCACGAGGAACTTGGATCGTGCACATCCTCAGAAGAACCATCTTGCATATCATAAAGTCGCAAAGAAAATCTCCGCCTGGAACGTGTTTTAAAGATTAATAACCCCAACCGCAAGAACTACTAAGTAGGAGTTCATGCAACATCTCTAACGAAGACCTATACGAAGGTTCCTACCGCCATCACTGATAAAGCTCGCATGGGATCTGCAAGAGTGTGGCACGTGGGACTATAATGAAAATGCTATGGAACTTGGAAGTAACGTGGGTCTACGCGATCAAAGTCTGATGATTTATCCATGCCTATTCTAGTTGGGCCCCTATGTGTTATGTATCTCAATCTTTACAATCGTTTTAAAAAACGCAATCGTTCTAAGAAAAATTTGTATTCTCAACTGATTATATTCTCAAACTTGAATGTTATGAAATACAAATGAATAATTATAACTTAACTCCACAAGATCCCAAAACAAAAAAATAATAATCAAGAATTGAAATAATCCTCAAACTATAACACTCTTTTATTTTACGATGGCTGGTAGACGACCAAACCACGGACAAGCTAATGAGCCTGTAGACAATGAAGTATCGGGACTAGCCCCAAGTGTTGCGAGAACTAGCCGCTAGCATCAACTGTTGCCTCGTACGTGACCGAGCGTGGTTCTTATTTGAGACGGGCAGACAGCGAGCACCGACGTTCAGAGGAGGAGTAGAACTTATGAAAACAGAAGAATGGCTGAGTGAGCAGGTCGATAAGAACTGGCAGGCAAGCGGAGTTGGAAGGCTACTGCACGAGGACGTGCAGCCCCAAGGGGGTGGATTGTGATATCTTGGTATCCCACATTGGAAAGGGAGAATGAGTTCCTGAGTTATAAAAGAAAAATCTTAGACCCTTATATAGCAACGAGACCTTTTCCCAGTGGTAGAGATCCTAACAGAACTCCGCAGTTAAGCGTACTTACGCTGGAACAATGCAAGGATGGGTGACCTCCTGGGAAGAACAAAATCGTAAGGATTTTTGCCCAAAGCGGACAATATTGTTGCTACGAAAAGGGTCGAGGTGTAACAAATAACATAAAATAAACAAACAAGATTTGTACACAAACAAGAAATTTTGAAATTTAAAATAAAATATAAATTTTCTAAAACAAAATTTTATTGTAACAAGTGGGATTTTGTTTATTCTTACAGTTATTGTACATATCTATACAAATTTTAGATGATTATGCAAATAATAAGTGTTGTTTATTATTTTAATCTTAAGTTATAAATGATTCTATAACTAACTATAATATTATATATATTTTTTGGGGGTGATTAATTTGTATAAAAGAAAAGAAAAATACACGATTACAAGTGACAAATCTCATGCCTTACAACCCAGTTAACCCATTAGAAATACCACATCAAAACAAAAAAATAATACCCGTGGACAACTAGAATCAGGTTGAGAAGCCCAAAATACCTACCAACCCAGCAGGAGAGAACTACCAACCTACGGGACCAAAGGACCATTTTTTTTTCTTACCACTAGACATCTTACTCCTTGCCTTTTGTTTAGAGGTTGAGGGGGGAGCTTCATGCGCACCATCAACCGGGGTCCACACACCCTCTGCCTCTCTATCTCCCTCATCCAAATGCTCAACTGGTGTACTAACCACCTCCTCCTCCCTATCTCCCACATTTGCTTGCTTTGAGGAATCCACAATATTTGCATCAACATTAAGCACCTCAAGCACATTGATATGATTCGACTGCACCATAACTCCTGCATAGCCCACATCTTCCTAATCGCCCTTGATCTTGCTGGGAAAATGCTCACATACCTTCGCCTTGCTTAGCACATATGCACAAAAAGTTGAGAAAGATGGGCTGCCAATACATACACTAGTTACCAAAGCAGCTCTTGCGGCCTCCTTTCCTTTACTAACTCAAGTCCATTCATTCTGATGCTCCATAGGTTCAGCCTTGCATTTACTAAGCTCATGACCGAAAGGGTTACAATGAGAGCAAATCGAGAGTAAACCTTGGTATTCCACGTGAACTGCCATAGTATCCCCTTCACATTTAACCAAGACTGAATGTGGCAACTGTTGGGAATGTATACTAAAAAGTCATACTTTTTATGTATTTTATTCTTGATCATTGGCATATTAATAAGAAACATTTGAAATGATTTTACATTTATGGTTTCATACTTATATGTGTGATGTATGAATGCATAGTCCGTATATTCTGTCAAGTAATTGACTTAGTGCGTGCTGCATGGAAGATCGGTCAAAGGTTCTGACAGATTATACAGGTAGGCTCACAATCGCAATGGACCCGGACATTCTATTGGTACGATTGTAG
>JAOTRH010042299.1:0-20080 GCA_034768845.1 Heliamphora exappendiculata
TATATATGCCGTGTATTATGAGTGTCGTAATATAAATTTTTTTTTTAAATAAGTGAATAACTTCTCTTTGAGTATAAGAATTTAAAATCATATTCCACGTTTTTAACACATAATAGATTTGTGAGATCTGGATTTTTTGCAAATTCACATAAATTTTTTAATACCTCCACCGCCTTCATCTCCATCCTTCTCCGCCGCCACCCAAATCTCCGACGCCTTCATTTCTATCCTCCTCACAGACTCCATTATTTGAAATTCTGCTGCATTCATCTCTGCTCTCCTTGCGCTTGTATGATAAACAAAAATCTCGCTAAAGAAGGCTGGGGAGGGGTACAAATTATGACAATTTTTTTGAGAATGGCTAATTTTAAAATGCGTGGTAACCAAGTTGATGTGGGTATTTTATGGCATCAAAAGTGATACAAGACTAAAACTAATTTTACTATAAAAAAAAAATCCTTAACTCAAAATTTCCCTTAAAATAGGACTGTTCATCATAGAGTGTTCATTAAATAAGGAATAATTATACTAGTAATTCATCAAGTTTGACCAAAAATTCAGTGAGTCCCTGCACTTTCAATTTAAAACAATTTACACCATGCTGTTTCTAATGAGCTTTAATATGATTCTCCTATTAGAAACAATTAATAAGATTGCATAGGAAAAATACTAACATGTGGAAATTTTTCATTGTAATCCTTGGCAAAGTCTAACGAAAAGGCCATATTAAAACTAGTTTGAAACTGTAAAATTTAAATTGGTCAAATTAAAAGTGCAAGGATTCAAGTGACCTTTTACTCAAATTTAAAAAACTACTAGTGTAATTTACATTTAAATAAATTATTACTATAAAAAGTCATATTGATCAAACGATGAAATTGAATTTTGTAGAGGATAAGATTTGGGATCTACTGGTCTCGTCTAAGCTGGCTGAGATGTCAGGAATGAATGCCACGTGTTTGCCTGCACAAGTAAGGGGTGAGATGCCCGCCAATGATTTTATACCGGTAGACCCTCCGACAATCAAGTCAGGCAAAGAATTTGAGAGAAAGAATAATTTGAGAGAAAAATTTTACATAATTTTGGCTAGTAAATAGCGAGCATACCTTACATTCTGATATTGTTGGCTATTTATAGAAAGAATTATACTTGACCCGTTCTTGAGGCCCGACCAAACCCGAGCAGGTCGGGTTGTACTCCCTTTCTCTGATCAATGCACAGTAATTAATGGTTTGATGGTGACTTATCAGTGTCATCATTAGATCTCTCTGTAAGATCTTTCTGCAAATGCCTTTTGTCATGTCAAGATGTCCATCAGCACTCAGGCCTAGCTTGGGCTAGGGCTAAGCCATCCCTATTTGACGTCCTAGCCCTGAGCTGTCCTATTTGCAACTGATCTCTTATCATCATATCACTTTTCTGATACACGTATCGTGGGACATGATCCCAAAGATCAACCATCTAGCTCGGCCCTAGGGTTTAGGCAAATCGTTTTGCCCGGCCATGAGTGCCGAGCGTTCCTCATAATGGTTCCGAGCACCATGTCTTCAGGGTTCGGCCAAGCTCTCTCTGAACTCGGATCCAAGGCATAGCACGGGCCTTACGTCTTGAGATCTCCAGCCCGACCATATTGCCCGTATAGCTCAGCTCATTGCCCGAGCTAAGATGGATATGTCGAGGTATGTGCCGTGGTGAAATGTCATGCTATACGGCCTTTCATGTGGGCCCCACGTGGCTCCGATCGAAACTCGATCCCCCTCAATTGCCCCCATCATCTTGTTGTTGCTCGGCAACTCGAGCAGCTGGAAGGTGATGCGATGTCCTTGCTCGATTTGTCGCTTCGCCTCTTGATCGGGAGGCTTGTTGAACAAGCTTCGCTGACGTACTGTCCCTTAGCTTTTTTATGCGCCAACTGTCATCCCCGCCACGTGGCGGTACCCTACTGGCTCTGCGGCGCATTTAATGCGTGCATTAAATGCGTGCTGCATTAGCTGTACCTTAGGTACAGGAACGTCACAGGAATGTCGGCCGTCGTTTTCAATAAATGTCAATTATTTGGCTTAATTTTGGCAATTTGCTCGGATTTTCAATCTGACGAGTAATAGTGCTCAGCCACCTGCTCTGAACATCAAAACTACGAGGTCAACCATCATGATCTGCTCGGACAGAGCTACTTGGGTCGCAAACGCCGTCTATGGTAAATGCGCATTAAATGCATACGACGCGCGTCAGAGTATGCGCCATAACTGTTGTCTTTTGGCGCTTCGTTTGAATGTTTGTGAAGCTATAAAAGGGGGAGGCTATTCCTTCCTCTCCTCTTTTACGAACCATCCCAACTCCCAGGACTTAGGCAATTTCTGGCAACCACCCTCTACAACTCCAGCGACTGTGATTCCTGCAACTCCGGCGACCTTCGAGCCTCCGAGTGCCTTCCTCTCTCAGGTAAGAATCCTACTTATATACTTTTCAATTTTCCTACGAAGCAACCGTGGCTAGCATCGCCGTAGTGGGGGCTAGGCTTCCTGGCTTATGCCCTAAGTGCCCTAGCGCCACCGCCGTCACCCCCGTCGATGGCAGTGTTGCTAGGGCAGTACCTATAATGCATGTGTCTAAAAACTCTTCTCCTCTTTTTTTTAAAGACGAAATGGGACGAATTTCTCGATTCATTAATACTCCTGAGGCTTTGGCCGAGCTCCGCCGAGCTAGGGCCATCCCTGGTGACGTATCAGTTTGTCAAGTAGGTGCAAATGAAACCTGGGCCACCAGTGAGCCTAGGGCTGCCGTATTCCCCTTGGTTGCTATACTGGAGTTCAGGTTGGAGTTTCCCCTCCCGAGCATCGTGAGGGAAGCTCTCGCCTTCTATAGGCTCTGCCCTGCGCAGCTTACCCCGAACGTCTTTTCTATTTTGATGGGGGTAGCTCTACTAAATCGAGCAATGGGCATCGACCTCGGTGTTCGAGAGATTCAGTATTACTACTCTATAACGGAAACATCTAAGGGTCAGAAAAAATACTATCTCAAGTCAAAAGAGGGTAGGAGCATTGCCCTCGAGCTAAAGAACTACCACAAAGGAGATTTGAAAGATTTTGTCATGGTCGGGGGGAACTGGTAGCTCGCCCCTGGGAATGAAGATCCCCAGCCACGGCTTTGCCCGACTAGGCTGGGATCCCCAGGTATCCGAGCTCCTCCCCCTGCCTTCAATCTCATTTATTACTATACATCCGATCGGGACTAATACATTCCTTTTTTAGGTGCTTACTGCGACACTACGGCCATCAAGGACAAAAAGGACCAAAGAGACGGTCGTGTAAATCTTGATCATCTCTAGCGTGTGCTTGATTGGGACAAGGAGGCCCGCTCTTTCAAGAGGATGTTCAACGGGATCCCAATCCAACCAGACGAGCTCGATCACAAACTTGAACCCATAGAGGGAGTAGAGGGAGGCCAGAGCACGGAGGCTTCAACTTCCAAAGCAATAAGCAACAGACCGTCCTCCAGCTCGACCAGCCGTACCGTTTGAGAAGCCATCGCAATGTCACAAAGGAATCTCTTAAACCTGCTTAGGAACGTGCCCGGTGTGACCCCCATTACCCAACCAGCGACTACAAACTCCCTAGCACAACCCTCAAGACCAATCACGATGCCTCCCCCCACAGCCACAGTTCCTGCCCCTCTGGCTCCCCCACGATCCTCTAAGAGGAGGGGCTCGACGTCCGAGGTGGCCGAACGAGAAGTACGTCATTGTGTTGAGGCCCCTACCTCTCTGCCTACTCCGAGCCGAGCTGAGGGCTCTACACCAACAGAGGAGGTACCTCTCGTACTCTCTCCTTCATAGCGGGGGAAGGCCCTGTCCACCCAAGATTCAGTGTAGGAGAGCCACTGCGTGACTTAGGCCCTGGCCAAGAGCATATGCCTTCAAAAGGACAAGGAATCATACGCGGCCATCCCATCCTCCTCGCTGACCAAGCAGGCTGCTCAACACCTCATCGCGGTAAGGACTGAGCTCATTATCTGCATCACATTTCTTGAACTCCTGTTACTTTTTTGTTTTTTAACTTATCGTAGTTGCTAAGCAGGGCCTCCAAATGTGAATGGAAGCTACCGCTCGGTGCAGCTAGCTACAAGAAAAACACGACAAGCTCGGCACTGAGGTCCAACAGCTCAAGGAGGATATCAGGGTCCTCCAAGCTCAGATCGGTGAGGTTTCGAAGGCCAAGGAAGACGCCGAGATATGGGCCACTTGAGCCTTAGATTCGATCAAGGAGTAGGAGTCAAACCTTGCCTCCGTGATCGGGAAGCTGGATGCAGAATCAAAGGCCAAAGACTCGCTTGAGCAAGAGGACACCGAGCTGAGAGCTGTCAATGCCCGAATACATAAAGAGCGATTTGATGAGGGCTTCAACCGAGCGGGAGACATCTATAAGGTCCAAGTGATGAGCATGAAGAATCTGCTGTTCAAGATGGGATGGGATTCGGCTCTTAATGTCGCGCTTGTGGGCTCTAAATCCGAGCTTCGCAAAACTGTACCCTAGATCCAACCATCCTTCCCATTCCCTGATCAACTTGCTCACCTGATTTGGACAGCCATCCTCCGGGACCTGTAGTAGAGGTTGCGCCTTTCTCGGCTATTCAGATTGATCCCTAGCCACCTCCAGTACAAGACCTCGAGGTCCCTCCACCTCCCCCGCCTGAGCAAGTTGCTGAACTTGAGGAGCTCGACCTGTTGTGGCCAAAAACTGGAGCCTCGAGCGCTAACGCCACGGTGGATCTCATGCTTAAGGAAGATCTCGTGCTCGATGAGGTAACTGCCTGGGGAGAGGAGGAGCAAGGGGCCAAGGATGAGGAGATGGTCCCGGTGCTGGGCGAGCAAGAATAGGTGGACCTGCTTTGTCGTTTGTTTTTGCTTCTTTTTATTTCTTATCTTTAAATTATTCAAGTTTACGATGCACGGCCTCGTTTCTTTCTGTGAGGTCGGCTCGTGTTGATTGTACTGCAAACTTTATATCAATGAAATTACAACTTAATTTCTTGAGCAACAATTCCTTGTTAAGTCACTACTTGCTTTGTACTTTTCTCTTTGATTTTAATTTTTATGCAAGTATATGAAGCTCGGCCTCACACTACTGGGTGAGGTCTGGCAAGCTCCAATCACATTGAGATTGTACCGAATGGAGATGATTAACAATTTCACAAGATCGGCCGAGCACTTGGAACTAATCCAAACTATACAGTATATGACCGAGCACGTCTTGTTGATCGGAAAAAACCTTACGATTTGCCGAGCAAGTCCACTTGTAACCCAGGAATGAGATGTAGAAATCTCAAAATCACCGAGTCCTTTAAGGTCGGCTCAGGTTTATTTTGCTCAGCCATATCGATGCTGTCTAGCCGAGCTATGCCTTTCTTGCCCAGGCATGGCTTGAGGTCATTGGGGACCTTTATTGCCCAGCCTAGCTAGGACTTTTTTGCTCACGCATGACTTGATGTCATTTCGGACTTTTATTGCCTAGTTTAGCTAGGACTTTCTTGCCCAGGCATGACTCGAAGTCATCGGGACTTTTGTTACCTAGCCAGGCTAGGACTTTCTTGCCCAGGCATGACTGAAGTCATCGGGACTCTCTTGCAATGTCTTTAATTATGTACTAACTGTTGAAAAATTCTCTTCATTCATTATCCTGAACAAATATACATGTAAAGTTTCAATGATAAAACTTTCTTAAATTATGTGCGTTCCACGGCTTCGGGATTTGCTTTCCTTCTAAATCTTCAAGTCTGTACACTTCCGTGCCTGCAACTGACGTGACTTTGTACGGACCCTCCCAGGTTGGGCCATGCTTGCCGTCAAGGGGGTCCTTTGTGTTAAGGAGTACCTTCCTAAGAACCAGCTCGCCGACCTACAAGCTCATCTGGTTCACCCGTATGTTGTAAAATTTTGCAAGTTACTGGTGAAAGGTCGCCAGCTTGACCAGAGCCTGCTCTCTCCTTTTCTTGGCCAGGTCCAAGTCGCGAGCAAATGCTGAGATTGTTATTCTTGAACTCGTAGGCTTCAGTTCTAATTGTGGGTAGTACGGCCTTGAGAGGGATCACAACCTCCAAGCCATAGGCCATGGCAAATGGTGTCTCCCCAGTAAAACTTCTTGGCGTTGTTCGGTAAGCCCATAACACGGAGGGGAGCTCGTCCACCCATTTTCTCTTAGCCTTCTCCAACCTTCTCTTCAGCCCGGATAGAAGTGTCCTGTTCGACATTTCTGCTTGGCTATTGCTCTGGGAAAACGAAGGCGTTGGGAAATAATTCTTCATTCCCAGACCCGAGCAGAATGTCTTGAACAAGTTACTGTCGAATTGCTTCCTATTGTCTACAACTATGGCACGCAAAATACCAAATCTAGTGATGATGTTCTTCCACAAAAACTTCTTTGCTTCCACATCTCTAATATTAGCAGGGGTTCAGCCTCCACCCACTTGGAAAAGTAATCTGTAGCTACATTTAGGAACTTTTTATTGCCAGGTGCCTTAGGCAATGGTCCAACAATATCCAGTCCCTATTGAGCAAAGGGCCATGGGCTGGTTATCGGGCTAAGCTCCTCGGCTGGTTTCCTGTGCAAGGGTGCAAACCTTTGACACTTCTCACACTTCTATGAATACACATGTGCATCCTTCTGCATGTAGGGCCACCAGTAGCCCTGGCATATTGCTCGATGCGCCATAGATCTTCCCCCAGTGTGGCCCCCACATATCCCTTCATGAAGCTCGAACAAGAAGTCTTAGACTTTGTTCGGATGAACACATAGTAGATAGGGACCTAAGAAAGATCTTCTATATAACTGACCCTTAGGAGATAGCCAAAAATGTGCAGACTTGTGTCTGATCTTGTGTGCTTCCTTCTTGACCTCTAGAAGTTGGTCGTTA
Source organism: Heliamphora exappendiculata (assembly GCA_034768845.1). Classification (NCBI taxonomy): domain Eukaryota; kingdom Viridiplantae; phylum Streptophyta; class Magnoliopsida; order Ericales; family Sarraceniaceae; genus Heliamphora; species Heliamphora exappendiculata. The sequence goes on from JAOTRH010042299.1 coordinate 6,910, forward strand.
TTGAGGAATCTGACGATGGGGTCCATCCAGCTCGGCTCTTGGTCTTCTTCCATGGCACAAACCTGTCGTGCTATAGTCTCAATGCTCAAGCTCTCCTGCTTCTGGATCTCCACCATTTTCTTTAGTCCGAGCTCGGTTGCTGAGGCTAGGGCAGCTTGGGCATCGGCGTGGGAGTTCCCTTCTCTGCTAACCTGTTCGATCTGTTCCTCTCCAAAGCCTTTGACCAGTTCGAGTGCTATGGACAGGTAGGTAGCCATCCTATCATCCCTTGCGTTGTACTGTCCAGTCATCTGGTTCACCACCAGTTAGGAATCACAGAAAATTTCCAACTTTCTGATGCCTAGGAGCTCGACACTCCTAAGTTCCGCGAGCAGTGCTTCATACTCGGCTTCATTATTGGATGCTGGGAATTCCAGCCTTATGGAGTGCTCTATTACTGATCCGTCGGAGGAGATGAGGACCACCCATGCTCCAGATCCCCTCTGGTTTGAAGCGCCATCAGTGAATAACCTCTACCGTTGCAGTATTGTTGACCGGGTCTTAGCGTTGGATGCCTCATTTTCTTCTCCGTCTTCCTTTCCTGCCTGGTCATCTTTGCCCCCAGCTCGGACTCGAGCGTGGTTAGGTCCAAGCTGAGTAAAAAAACTCGATTTGGAGAATTCAGCGATAAAATCTGCTAGGACCTACCCTTTTATTGCTGTTCTTGGTTAGAACTCAATGTTGTATTCCCCGAGCTCCACTCCCCACTTGGCAATTCTTCCAGAAAGGTCAAGTCGGCATAGAAAAGCTTTAAGCGGGTGCGCAGTCAAAACGATGATTTTGTGTGCTTGGAAGTACTGTGCCAGTTTTTGAAATGCCATGACCAGAGCCAAAGCCAACTTTTCCAGGGGTAAATATCAGGTCTCGACGTCGAAGAAGGTGTGGCTAACATAGTAAATTGGAAGTTGTTCGGTAATGTTCGTCTTGGGCAGGACGACACTAGCTGCGTGTTCGAACACTGCAAGGTACATATATTGCTCCTCCCCAAATAGGGGCTTGGACAGAAGAGGACCCGAGGTCAGGTACTCCTTCAAATTTTGGAGTGCCTGATCACACTCCTCCCCCTAAATAAAATTCTTTCCCTTTTTTAACAACTGAAAGAAGTTATGACACTTATCTAATGATCGGCTTATGAATCTGTTCAGAGCTGCTACCATCCTTGTCAGTCATTGTATTTCCCTAACTATCCTTGGGGGTTGTATGTTCTAAATTACCGTTATCTGGTCGGGATCTGCCTTAATCCCTCTTCTGCCGATCAAGGGCCCCAGGAACTTGCCAGATTGTACACCAAATGCACATTTTGACGCATTGAGCCTTAATTTGTAGGTTTTCATCACTTTGAAGACGCTGCTCAGATCGGCTAGGTGATCGTGTTCTTGTTCGGTCTTCAGCACCATCTCATCTATATAAACCTCGATATTCTGACCTAGCATGTGTTGGAATATTTTGGTTACCAGCCTTTGATAGGTTGCCCCAGTATTTTTCAAGCCAAAGGGCATGACTTTGTAGCAATACAGGCTTCTGGGGGTGATAAAATTGGTCTTCTCTTGGTCATCCGGGCTCAAAGCTATCTGGTAGTATCATTTATAAGCATCTAGGAAACTCATCATTCCATGTGCAGCCGCAGAATCCACCAATTGATCAATCTTGGGAAGTGGGAATGAATCTTTAGGACAGGCCTTGTTCAGATCGGTGAAATCTACGCACACCCTCCACTTCCCGTTCTTCTTCTTAACAACCACGGTGTTGAACAGCCACTGTGGGTACTGTACACCCCTAGCAGTTGGGAACTTCAGGACTTGATGATATGCTGAGGGAATGGCCTTAAGATGGTGATGCCAAGTCCTCCCCATTTTCGCATTATAGGGGGATGGCACATCTACCACTAGAAATTTAATATTCTTGAGCTCAGAGCCTGCCCTGACCGGCAGTGTGATTCTTCCCATTGGTAGGACGGGCTGATCGTTGAACCCAACCAACGGGGTATGATATCTCTGCAAATCCTCTTTTTTGAGCCCTAACTTGTAGAAGAGGTCGGCGTACATTACCTCCACCGAGCTTCCTTGATCGACCAAGATGCGCTTCACGTCATACCTCCCAATCCGAAGGGTTATAACGAGCGTGTCATTGTGAGGGTGTTCAATCCCTTCCAAGTTAGCATTAGTGAAAGTCAAGTCTCCTGCCAAGAACTCACTGCTCGGATATTTTCTTTTGCCCGGACCACCCTGCTCGAGTTGGGTCTGCATAACCTCGCGTCGATATGCCCTCTTCCGGCTTTCACCCCTTATCTCAATCGATGTCTCCGGCCTGGGGGCTGCGCGTATGACATTGATTACTCACACGGGTTCATCTGCTCCTCTATCTTGCTCGGCTTTAGCATGCTGCTCAACCAAGGTCTTTTCTTTGTCGATGTATTGCTCGAGGTTCCCTGCCTTCACCTGCTTTTCTAAGAACCTCTTGAATGTCCGGCAACGGTCTGTGCAATGCCCATTCTCTTGGTGGTAAGCATGGTGTTTCTTCTCATCCCATTTGTTAGGTTCAGTGAACATCTTTGGTGGCCAGATAAACCACGGTTTATCCTTAATCTGGTTGAGGAGCTTGTGAATGGGCTCCTTGAACACGGTGTTGGCCACTTCATATACCTCATTAGGCCTCTCGCGCCTCTTTTCCCGATCAAGCTTCTTTTTAGCCTTCTTGTTCTCCTTCTTCTCTGTTCGGGCTCCCTTCTGCGCTTCCTGGCCAGACGCTTCATTACTCACGCCTCCCATGTCCTCCTCGAATTTGGAGTACTGCTCGATTCTCAACATCAGCTCTGCTATGCCCTGAGCAGGCCCCTTGGTCAACGAGTGCCTTAATTTGTGGGTTTTCTTCAACCCGAGCTTGAAAGAGACCACGGCAAGCTTCTCATTGCAATAATCAATGTCGTTGAAGGTCTCCCAGCAACGCCGAGCATATGACCTCAAGCTTTCATTCTCGACTTTTCTCAAGCCAAGCAGGGAGTCAATCTCCCTAGGCTGTCGACTATTTGTGATGAACCTTGCTACAAATAGCTCGGCGAGCTGCCTCCAACTTTCTATTGATCTAGCTGGGAGTTTGTCAAACCAAAGAAGAGCCACCTCGCCCAAGCTAGACAGAAAGATTCTGCACATTAGGGCATCATTTCTGCTCAAGAGTGCCATCATCTGTCTGAAATGCCGAATATGACCCATATGGTCAGTTTTCCCGTCATAGAGGTAGAACTTGGGGGTTTAAAATTTTTTGGACGGATCTGCTCCATCCACCTCCCTTGTAAATGGGGAGGCAGATATCTGCTCCAGCGCCCTTCGTGCCACGTCCTGAGCTGACCTTCCCGTGGCCGGCTGTAACCTCCCATCGAGCTGAAGGTTCAGCCACTGCTTAAGCTCCTCCCTCTCTTTTGCACGCCCGAGACCCTGGCCAGCCTGCCATTTCTGCTCATGACAACGCTTGGCTGGTTCATGGGTGTTACTAGAGGTCTACGTCTGCCCTTGTCTCCTCCTTTTAGAGCCTGATATACGGCTCTTCTCAGGGTCCTCCCCACGTCGATCAGGTCGAGGCTCCCTCCTCCTCGAGCTACGACTGGGCTGAGGCCGAACAAGCCCTCTCCGCTAGTCACGGTTGGACTGCTCATGTTGGGACCTGACTTCTGGCGAACGTCGCAAGTTCATTTGAGCCCTCATCTCGTGGAGCTCTTGTTGGAGCCTGACCAGCTGCTGGTCTCTCTTATTCATCTCATCTTGGTACCCTTCCAACACTTGTTGCATTGTGAAACGTGGAGGATAGCCCCCTCGAGAAGGCGTTATTTCGTGTGAGCTCCCTACGTGGGTCTGATCTCTCCTAGGGTCGATCCTAGCTCCACTAACATGAACCTCAGAGGGAGCATGGTGTCCTCTTCTTTGGTGAGTTACGTGTGATGCTTCTGCGCGTGGTTCTCTCATTCTTCATGAACGTGGTTTCCCCGACTAGCCATGGAGGCGTTCTTAGTAGCTTTCCCACAAACGGCACCAAATTTTAGAGGATAAGGTTTGGGATCTACTAGCCTCGTCCAAGCTAGCTGAGATGTCAGGAATGAATGCCACGTGTTTGCCTACACAAGTAAGGGGTGAGATGCCCACCGGTGAGTGCCGAGCATTCCTCATAATGGTTCTGAGCACCATGTCTTTAGGGTTGGGCTGAGCTCTCTCTAAACTCGGATCCAAGGCATAGCACGGGCCTTACATCTTGAGATCTCCAGCCCGAACATATTGCCCGTATAGCTTGGCTCATTGCTTGAGCTAAGATGGATATGCCGAGGTACGTGCCGTGGTGAAATGTCACACTATACGGCCTTCCATGTGGGCTCCACGTGGCTCCGATCGGAACTCGATCCCCCTCAGATTTGTTTCAAGATGGCAAGTGGGATTTTATTTTATTTTAAAAAGGTAAGTAAACAAATGCAGTCCAATTACGCGACTAGCGATATTCAATCAACTTAATTTTTTGCATAAATAATTTGCCCAACAAACACTACCTAATGAATGAAACCATTATTATCTAATGTAACACACTCATAAATCTTGGTACAATGAGTCACATTCGAGCTATATTAATATCAAAAGATTTTGAGTGTATAACTTTAGGTAATAGACAAATATGGTAAGGAACTCTTGATTGTTCTAATAATTTTAAGCAAGCAATCCCTATCAATTAAAACATTTGTTCTCAAACGTGGCAAGCACTTTAGTCACAAGAATCAATCTTTCTAAAAAAATAAAAAGTGAGAGGAATGGCTACTCCTTTTTTTAGGGGTTTGGGTAAATAGGGGAATGGCTACTTGTCTACCACTCTCACAGATTATGATATAAGCAAGAGTCGTGTTATCAAAAAAAGTATTAATAGCTTAGCAATTTACGTTTTAGAATGATTATTTAGGGGTGTTAAAATGGCCCGGTTTGACTTAGCATATCTTTTCCCCGCCCCGCCCCTAGCCATTCGGGATCCTTCCAAAATCGGGCCAGACTAGACGGGGGATGTAGCCCAGACCCAGCTCTAGAGGTTTACAGGTTTGCACTCAGGCTTCGGGCTGAGCGTTTAAGCAGGCTTTTGAGAGCACTTTGGGCTTTATTAAAAAAAAAAACCTCTACATTTATTTGTTTGTTTTAAAATTACATTTATGGGGTTTTTATATTTACTTTAATTTAAAACTGCTAGGCATTCGGGCCCCTAGAGTCAGTCTTCTGCCACATTTTGTGTTCAAAACCCTAGTTGTGTATAAGCTTTTGCTTTTTCGCATTTTAGGGCTACCAAAAGCATATTTAGAGTTTTTGATTGACTGTTTTGACTCCTTTGACTTTGAACCATCGTGTGAACATTTTTATCAACTCTCTTGTTGCAATCTAGGTGCATTTTAACTCCTTGAAGTGTGCTCATAACCTAGATTGTGTATTTTCTATACATATCATTCTTCCTACACTTTTGGTCATATATTATCTCTTAAAACTTGCTCAGATCTCATCTATGTCGTCGGATTACGTAGATCAAAAAGTTGAAGCAATTAGGATCTGTAGAATCAAGAAGGAGCTCAGGGAGCCATCTTAAGCAAGAAAGTTAGATCATCGTGTGGTTAATGGGTGTAAATCCTTTATTCTTCTAGCTTGTATCTTTTTTATTCATAGTGAAAAAGTGTATTGTGAGTTGGTGTCATGATTTTCATCCCGGGGTTTACTCAAGGGTTTTCACGTTAAATCTTGTGTCTCTCTCTCATGGATGTTGGTTATTTATTTAAATGTGCTAAAATAAAAGTTTAATTTTTTAGTAGACCAAGGACTAACCAATTCACCCCCTAACGTTAATCGATTCTTTTTACAAATTTTCAATTAGTATCAGAGCTAAGTTATCTCTTTGTTGGCTTCGCCGCCTGAGATAGATCCTACCGTATCCATGAACTTAGAGTTGGGTCGTGAGGGTACCTCTACCACTAGGCTTCCCTATTTTGATGGCAACAATTATTCCTACAAGAAAGCTAGGATGAAAGCCTTTTCTAAATTTCATAGGAATTAGAATTTGGAGATCTGTTCTCTATAGATATGAACTTCCCACCATTGAAGATGCAACTACTAAAGTTGTGAGGTTGAAAACCGATGCTGAGTGGACCCCAATAGATAATGAGTGTTCTGACTATAACTATAAGGCTCTAAATGCTATTCACAATACCCATAGATCGAATGAGTTTAATCGTATCTCTCAATGTGACACCGCTAAGGAAGCTTGGGACATTTTATAAGTCACCCATGAGGGTATGCAAACTATGAACACTTTCAAACTCCAAATGTTAACCACTAGGTTTGAAGAACCGAGAATGATTGATCATGAAACTTTTGATCAATTCTATTGTAAGTTAAGTGAAATTGTGAACTCCTTCATCGGTTTAGGAGAACCTCCGTCGCCCTCCAAAGTGGTTCACAAAATTCTTAGATCCCTTCTTGAGAAGTTTCGACCTAAAGTCACTACTATTGAAGAAAGTCATGATATTGACTCATTGAAAGTTGAAGAACTTGTCAGTAAGCTTCAAACCTATGAGATCAATCATATGTCCAATAAAAAAATCTCTTTAAGCTCTAGTAAAGGGATAGCTCTTAAGTCCACCCTCGTTGATACCACCGAGAGCAATGATGAAGAAGAAGATTTAGATGAGGAAGAAGTAGCCATACTTGCTAAAAAATTCAAAAAGATTATGAGATTTAAAAAGGGAAATAACTCTAACCATCCAATCTTCATCCAAGGTTCCCTTCTCCAATAAGAAATTTACTTTCAATGGAAGTGTAAATGTGGAACTCCTCAGAACTTCGGAAGACCTCAAGAAATTCAATGTCATGATTGTCATGGATTTGGTTACATTAAAGCCGAGTGTGCCAATACCCACAAGAAGAAAGAGAAAAATAATTTTCCTTCACTTTGGATGATGATAGTGAAGAGGAAGAGACAGAACATAGTGTGTCTGAGGATAAGTAAAAAAAATCAAATCTTGCTGCTCTTGTTGCTACCATAGAATCTTCAGATCACCTTGAGACCTACATTGATCCAAAACTCTCAAGTAAGAGCAATGGTATTGATGATTACCTAATCTTTGAGTCCCTGAGTGAGACCAGTGAAGGAGAAGAGAGTAATGAAGAAGAAGAGATTGAATCCATTCATGAAGCCTATGATGAACTTGTTAAAGAGTGTCTGAAACTCAAGAAAGAAAAATTAAAAGTCAAGTTTGAGTTTAAGTCCTTAGAGAGGGAAACAAATTTTCTTAAGAGCGAATTGAGTGAGAAGACCATAGAAATCAACAATCTCAAGTCCACCAAGGCGAACTTATCTCACAAGTTTGCTAGTATCAAAAAAGAGAGACTTGAATATCTTGGAGGGTTGACCATTGCCAAAACTAGAATTTCTAACCTTGAGAAAGATCTTCGTGAAGCTGCTTCTCGGATCACCGCGTTGTCTTCCACTTTTAGAGACAAGAGTGGTCTCGGATATTTAGATCCCCCCCCTCCTTAAAACCTAAGACCACTAGTGATCCTAAAAATGTTTTGTTCGTTAATACTTCTAGTTTTCTCCCTCCTCCTGTTACTCGAAGTGAAAATATCAAGAGTGTTAACCATGTTCAGAAGAAAAGGGGTGTTCCCATCTGTAACCACTGTGGAGTCCAATGTCACATAAAACCGAATTGCTATCGACTCAAAAGAAAGATTGCCAAGGAAGGTTCCAAGGGTCGACCTACTACTGGGAGACCTATAAGACAAACTAAAGTCAGTTATGTGGATAAACAGTATGATTTCCTTGAACACCTGAGTGATCTAGCCGCCCAATCTTTCTATCTTGTCACGAAAATTGACAAGTTATCCTTGGCTAAGGGGAGCTCCATCAAGGTGCCAAGTAGAATGAATCATAATCAAGCTAGGAACATCAATCACCATTTTCCATGTCATAACTTGAACCTAAATGATAACTTGAAAGAAACTAAGAACTCCTCTGGCCAATCTCATGAACAATTTTGAAAAAAAACAGGAAATATTTGTTTTGTTGCTCATACTACTTAAAAAACGCATGATACTTCTTTATGGTAGTTGGATACTGGATGTTCTCGTCATATGATAGGGGACAAATCTTTATTTTTTACTTTTGAAGAATACTCTGGAGAAAATATCACATTTGGTGATGAAAATAAAAAAACGATTACAAGAAAATGGGTGATCAAGTCCCTCGGCATTCCAAAACTAAAGGATGTGCTCTATATTGAGGGCCTGAAGGCAATTCTTTTGAGTATAGGTCAATTCTATGATAATTCTCATAATGTTTAGTTTACTCAAAATAATTGTTCTATAATTGATTCTTTTGGAATTTGGATTGTTGAAGGTATAATTAGGTCATGTGATAACTACTATTGAATCATAAGTTGTCTGCAACAGAATTTTATTTGATGAGATTGAAATGTGGCACCAAAGATTGGGGCACATTAATTTTGTTGATCTTTCTAAAATCACTGAAAGGGAACTTATAAAGGGGGTTCCCAAATTGGCCAATGGAAAGAGTCTTATTTGTGATGACTGCTTAAAAGGAAAATAAAACAAATGCATGCACAAAAAGACAAATCACGTTGCTATCACTAGACCCCTTGAGCTATTGCACATGGATTTTGATGGGTCCCTCTAAAACCGAAAGCTAGGTGGTAAGAAGTACATTCTTGTTATTGTTGATGATTATTCTCGTTTCACCTGGGTAGGGTTCTTGAGAGAAAAGTCCGATACTTTTGGGTATTTCAAAACTATTTGTCAGAAAATTCAAAATAAAAAGGGTTATCCTATAACTCGTGTGAAAAGCGATCATAGTAGAGAGTTTGAAAACTCCAAGGTGGAAATTTTTTGTGACAATAGAGGAATGAAGCATAAATTCTCTGCGCCACAGACTCCGCAACAAAATGAGGTCGTAGAAATAAAAAATAGAACCCTTCAAAAAGTAGCCAGAGTCATGCTTCATACTAAGAGAGTTCCTTGAAATTTTTGGCTGAAGCAATTAACAGTGCTTGCTACACCATCAACAGACTCTATCTGAGACCCGGGACCTCTCACACTCCATACGAGATTTGGAATGGGAAAAAGTCCAATGTCAAATACTTCAAAGTGTTTGGTAGCAAATGCCATATCCTTAGGGATAACGAGTCTTTGGGAAAATTTAATTCTAAAAGCGATGAAAAAATCTTTTTGGGAAACTCCACTAATAGTAGAGCCTATTGGGTATACAATTTGAGAACTTTGACTCTGATGGAGTCGGCTAATGTTTTGGTGGATGACACTACTGTGAATGAGTCGAACTCTTTTCCTAATGAAGATATCTGGCATGTGTTTGAGGGAGAGAGTTCAAACTCTCATGATGAGTCTAATGTTGATTCATGCAATGAAGAACCTATCTTAGACAATGTGGGTAGTGAAGAGCCTGACATTAGTGAACAAAATCCTCAAGTTGAGGAATTACCCACACCCACCGAAGAACCCTCTACTAGGGTCAAGTTGAATCATCCCATTTACCTTATCATAGGAAACCCTAGGGATGGTATTTTGACTAGGAGAAAAGCTCACAATGAAAATAAAATCACCTATGTTTGCTGCACTTCCGTCATTGAACCTAAGAGGATCGAAGAGGCTCTTGGTGATGAGAATTGGATCATTGCCATACAAGAAGAGCTTCAACAATTTGATAGTAACGAAGTTTGATACCTTGTCCCTCGGCCTATTCAGACTAATATTATTGGAACATAGTGAATTTTTAAAAATAAACGTGATGAACATGGGGTTGTGGTTAGAAACAAGGCTATGCCCGTTTCCAAATGATATTCCCAAATCAAGGGAATTGATTTCGATGAGACATTCACACTAGTAGCTCGTTTAGAGTCCATTCGACTCCTTTTTGCGATAGTTTGTTGCCTTCACTTCAAGATTTACCAAATGGATGTTAAAAGTGCCTTCCTTAATGGTGACATTAAAAAGGAAGTCTATGTTGATCAACCAAGGGGATTTGAAGATCCTCACAATCCTTATCATGTGTATAGGCTCAGAAAGGATTTATATGGGCTCAAGCAAGCCCCTCGAGCTAGGTATGAACAACTCACAGACCATCTCTTGAATTTCGACTTCGTTCGAGAGGGAGCTGATCGTAGTCTCTTCTTTAAGAAGGTTGAGGATGATTTGCTCATTGCTTAAATCTATGTTGATAATATTGTTGCCGAGAAAGTCCGCACTCTTGTGAGTACTAGCATCAAACTCGAAAAATACTCGGATGGAAAGGATGTTGATCCTACCTTGCATCGCAATATGATAGGTAGTCTCATGTATTTAACTGTTAGTCATCTTGACCTTTCCTTTAGTGTAGGAGTTTGTACTCGCTTTGAGGCTTGTCCCAAAGAGTCCCATCTCACCACTGTGAAGCCGATTATTCGGTATATCAAAAAGACTTTAAGTCTTGGGCTGTGGTACCCTTATGAAACCAACATTGATCTTGCCGCCGAAATGTTGACGGCTGTAAAAGCACTTTTGGTGCGTGCTTCTATCTGGGAAACGGTTTGGTTGCTTGGCACAATAAGAAGCAGAACTGTGTCTCCTTGTCTACTGGTGAGATAGAATATATTGCAGTGGGTAGCAGCTGCACTCAGTTGCTATGGATGAGACAAATGCTTCTGGATTATGGCTTCACCCAAAGCACCATGACTATGTTTTGTGACAACATTAGTGCCATCAATATCTCTAGAAATTCTGTCCAACACTCTTGTACCAAGCACATAGACATTCAACATCAATTTATTCGTGATCTTGTTGAGGACGATGTCGTATCTCTTGAGTTCATTTCCACTCTTGATCAAAAAGCTGACATGTTCACCAAAACCTTGGACTTCTCTAGGTTTGAATCCCTTCGGATGAATCTCAATTTAATCTTTCTTGATTAGAGTAGACACCCCAATTTGACCCCGCCTAATCTTAGGCGAATCCGATGATGAAAACAGGTAGAATAGCGCCTCAGTACGATCCTCGGGAGTTAATCTAAGCTCGGTATTTGAACCCAGTCATCAAAAACCTTCAAAATCTCTGAAACCAATGAAATTGTACCAAGCCATCAATAACTTGTTGCCCAAGTCATTATCAGAAGTGGCGACTGCCATGCTCATTGTGGCGGCCATTAATAGAACCTCTTGGAAACCCTAGTAAAAAGTGGCGGCCGCCAACTACAACATGGTGACCGCCAACTCACATTGTGGCGGCCGCCAATAGAACATTTTCCAACCCAGCGGCCCTCAACTTGCATTGTGGCGGCCGCCAACTCCAAATAGCCTAACGTGTCCCAAAACGTGGCAACACCTCATTGGTTGAAGAATTCTATAAATACCGTACCCCGACGTACGTTTTCATAACGAAATTTTGAGTGGGAGAGACTCTGCCGATATACCGAGCGATCCCGAGTCCTAACGCCAAAACCCTGCCGAGATACCAGGTCCCTAATCTCCCATACCTACATTGAAGCCTACATTGCTTGAATCACCCCCCGAGGATTGGACAATTAGAACACATTTCCTGACTTGAGAATTCCCCGACAATCCAGGTACCTCGATTAGATCCCCGACCTTTCTAAACTCTACTTTTCTCTATTGGAGCGATCGGGTTAATTTCCATTTCAAAGTTTTTCGATTATTGTCAATTTTGTTTAGTATTTGCAATATTAATTATTGTTCAATGTAGTTGGGTTATTTTTTTTAAAAGCTTCAGTTATTATTTTTATTTTATTTTTAGTACATTGTTTTATTCCATTAATCCATCAACTTAGTGCTAATATTTTCAACGGTTACAACTAATTAATGTTGTTAATCGTTGTGATTAAGGCACCTACATGAAAATAGTTGTAATCGCCAATATTACACCCATTTAATTTTAATGTTACATTTCTTTTTATTTTCTTTCTTTTATATTAATTCCATATTTTAGTATTTATTTTATTTTTTCTTTTAGTTAGCTTAACTTTACTTTACTAGTATTCTAATTAGTTTTCTAACTTAATTTTTATGTTTGTCTTTATTTAGTAAATAATGTAATTTACTTTTCAAGCACTTACTTTCCTTTACAATGTAGTATTTTATTTCCTTAGCTTAATGTAATTTCTTTAATGTTTTATTTTTTTTAGTGCTAATATTTTATTTTCTTTTAACTTAATATTTTCTTTTCTAGTCATTTATTTTCTTCATTAGCATTAATTTTTTCTTATTAGCACCTTACTTTTTTTTTTCTCTAGTGCAATATTCTTTTCCTAGCATTTTATTCTTTTTTTATTTATTTAATGTTCTAGTATCTAATTTTCTCGTTTAGTCTAAACTTTATTTTAATAGTATTTTATTTTCTTGTACTAAGTATTTCATTTCATTTTCTTGTATTAGAATTTTTTTTTAGTTTTTCTTTCATTAGTGTAATTTTCTTTTTTATTATTATTAGCTTTAGTACTTATAAAATTCTATTTTTATTTTTATTTTGTAGTTTTATTTTCTTTTATCCTCCTTCTTCTCTATTTTCATCAAACTCAAAAATCACAAAATAGCTTTTAAACTAATTTTTACCATTAAGTAATTCATAATTTTATCTCTTAAAAATACTATATTATTCTTTTTTTTATTATTCTTTTTTTTTCTTCTATTTTTTTTTCTTTTATTCTCTTTTAAATGTTAATAGTTAAATCTTCTTAACTTGTCTCTCATAATATTTTTCTTTCCTTCTATTAACAACAAAAAACACCAAAAACTTGAAGATATCTTTTAATTTTTTTTATTCTTATTATTTTCATCTTTTATATAAATAATTAAATTTTCTTCTTAATAGCATTTTCTACCATTCATATCTTGTCAAATCCTTTTCTTTTCTTTTAAATATTTAAATTCTCTTTTATTACAAAACTCTTATTTTAAATTTCTTTATTAAGCATGCTTTCTTTTAATATAGCATTTTTCTCTTTTATGCATTTCTTATTTTACATTTCTTATTTTTTTTATTAATTCATCACGTTGAGATTAACCTAGTTAATTTTGATAAAACGCAAGTTTTAGTTTCTTTATTTGAAAGCA
>JAOTRH010042340.1:0-20076 GCA_034768845.1 Heliamphora exappendiculata
GCTAGCTATTAGCTTAAGTGATATTTCTTTCCACCCTTAGAGGGAGATGTAGAGGGTTCGAGTCCTAGTTATGACACGTATTACAGAAAGAAAAAAAGCACAGAAGTATTAACATCCTGATTGCTCATCTATGCTTAGTGCCAATATGTGTATTTTTAATCCATTCCATTTCTTTAGGGGCCTAGTTAGAAGGAATGGGGTTGCAAAGGATGTTGGGCATTTATTGATGATGGTCAGGTGAATTGAGACATATGGAGAAAGTACCCTGCTATGATTTGTGAACAATTTATTTGAGCTCGACTAACAAGGAGTTTAGGGGATATTTATTGTGCAATGAAACTTGAAATAACTTTTATAGCAAGATCAACTCAGGTCCCAAGAAGGTAATACACAAATGGCTTGTCCCTTATAACTATGTAGTGGGATAACTAGTGGCGACAAAACTGCTATAAAGATCCTAAATGGTAATGTGTATGTTATTAGACCGCACGTTGCCATTCACTTTGATAAATTGAAGAGGGATCCATAAGTTGTAGTGGAAGAAAGGTAATACGTGTCCAAATTGCACTAGAGGTGAATAAGAAATCGATGAACTTCTACTATGTTCTTATGGATTCCTAGGTTGTGAGCAAACTCAAAATCGCAAATTGAACACTATCATAGAACAAACCTTCTAGCATTTTTACTCTAATATGAATGAATGGGATAGAACTTCAAGTGGTTTAGACCATCCTACATGGTCAATGGAGGGGTCAACAAAATGTTTAGTGAACCACTATAATGCAGAATTTTTGTCTCATATTATGCTACACTTGGAGTATCAGATGTAAGTTTGTTACTTGGCTAAGTAGAGAATGCAGAAAACTAGAGAGGTTTCCCAAGTTAGCTATTGTCTTGTACAACAAGAATTGGCCATGTTTTTGGACACATGACCATTTGCAGTAGTTTAATTATTCTTAGGCCTCATTTGGGTAGAAGCTTGAAATTGACTTATTGTCTTTTCGCTTAAAATAAAAAAAAAGGCTTGAATATTTGTTTGGCTAATTTGGCTTGTTGCCTTTTTGCTTATCAACTAAAATAAATTTATATGAAAATATCATAACTTTTTTATACGTATCTATTATCTATAAAAATTATATTTTTAGAGCATACTCATCGAGATCTATTAAACAAGGTCTATATCGAATATGAAATTATGTGAACATAAAAATTCTCCATAACAACTTTAAGTGGTGACTTATTATCTTATTGGTTATTTGGTTTAAAGCCACTTAAGTGGTAACTTAAAGTCACTTTATAATTACACAAAACGGTCTTTTTATTTATTTGACTTAAAGTTACTTAAAACAAAAAACCCGACTTTACATCAAGAGTAAACGAGGCCTTATTGTGCCTTTTGTGATCATCCTTCTTAATGAGGCCATAAGATTTGGCCTAATTTTTATAGTTGCCCAATTGATGACATCTACTGTAGCCTGTTCATTGGCAGGGTTAAGAGCCCTCCAATTGACAGTGGTGTGCCTATTACACTTGTCCTGAATTGTTAGATTTAGCCCATAAAGTCATAATCTTCTGGAGGTTCAAAGTTATTTGGGCCAGTGTTCACCTTGTGAGTTTAATATAACATGTAGTTGCTTTAGAATTACAAGAGCATTATGCAGAAAGTTCAAAGAAAGTTGCTAAAAAATCACTGTACATTGGAGCTCCAAAAATAGGCTTAGCTAGAGAACAAATATAGTTATGCGCTTGAATTCTTTTGCTTAACAAACCTGTCATATCAACTATTACTTGAAGCTGTATGATTGAAGAAGCCAATGTATTCTACTATAGCAGGGGTACTTGTAACTAGTAGATGATCTATGACGATACAAGTCAATTTTTATCGAAAAAAGAATCTAGTATATAAATGAAGGTCGTTGGCTTATTCAAGGTGTTTGGCACTTACAAATGATTGAAGTGGAAGAACTGTGAGCTGGTCAATTGATATATAACTGCTTTATTACTAGTTTTTCTTCTTTCTTTCTTTCTCCCTCGACATTCAGAAATGCATAATTCTCATGGCTTACTATTAGCTTTTGGGTGTAGGCTTTTCGGCATTTCATAGTTATTTTACTTCATGAAAAGCATTGATATCTCCCTCTCCAAGAACACATTCTTCACAATCCTTCTCCTCGATAGACATTCTGGAAACACACATTCTTTCATTTTAGCATCCCCCAGGGCACAGACATTTACTTGCACACCAAGTTTTTCTAAAGGTCGTGACTTGGTGCGATGGCAAGTGCTCGTCCACCCTAGCTCTTTCATTTGGGTTGAGTAATGAGAATCAGCTTCTTTGCAAAAGAGTGGAGGTTGGGCTTCCTACATATTAAATGTCCCAAATATTCTTGAAAGCTGAAAGCTTGTGCATTGGGTGCGATTTTTTTTCCTACCAAAACCATGTTCGTCTCCATCACCAAAGAGAAATAAAAATTTAGCAAAAGGAAGAAAAGAGACAATATGGTCAGTCTTTTCAAGATGGTTTCATAAAACTCATCTCTTTTCACTTAAAAACTTGAATAACTGCATGGTATTAAATAGACTTTGCATGTTAAGTGTTGCCATTCTTTCTTTCTTTCTTTGTTTTTTTTTTTGTTTTGTTTTGTTTTGTTTTTTTTTAATTTTTGGTGCAGAGGAGGCTATAGTGGCCTGGGGGAAGGGAGGCAAACTTGCAACTTACTGAATCGCTTTACAGCCCAAACACTTGGCTACAAGGCAAGTTCAAGTGTCATCATTCTTTCCTAGTACTGAAAGTGCTCTTGATTAATAATCAACACTTGCTTTTGATTGATAAGCAAATAAAAGTACTTGTGATTCCTGTAACTTTCCCAACATTCGGCATGGAGTTTTCAATTATAAGCCTTGCCTATTGTTCTCATGCACTAATCAAATTTTGGTAACTCAAAAGTATACGAGTGCTTCCATAACTTTTATATTTAGTGTGTTACAAACTTTCACAGGATTTACAATGCTGCAGCGGGTTTTTGCTTGGAAAATTATTCTGCGAATATCGCCTTTTTTGGAAAAATAAATAAAAAAACTGTTAAAGGCTGCCATGGCAGCAGAAAATCCGTAAATAACCCAATAGGCGATGGAGGTTTCAAGCATATGCAGAGCAAATTTTATTTCGTACTTTGTAATTGTAATTGACAAGTAGAAGCGGGTGCAACGAAATGGAGGCCTTGACTTCCTTTTAGTACTAAATACTAATACCTTAAACATATATTTAAGATTTTCTTATTTTATTCAGTAAGGCGAGTTTTTTGTTGCAGGAATTCAATTGCCATTACACTGATGCCCACTTACTCTAACGGTGATGCTTCAGTATGTCAATCTAGTGTAATGGTGTAACCATGTTACTTGTAAGTGATTTGTTCTTTGATTAATTCTTCATCTGATAAAGTCTAGAAGAGTCATCGCGTAATGTTATGTAATTTTTGTACGTGTTGACCTTTGACTTTGGGGGTATATGAGGTAATTATTGATTTGATGGATATTTCTTGAATTGTATTTTTTATTTTTGGGAAAAAGGTAGAGCCCACTTTCCCCCCTTCTTCTCCCGAGTACCATTTCTTCCCTCCAAATTTCTCTCCAACTCTCTCTCTCTCTCTCTCTATATATATATATATATATATATGCATATTACATATATATGTATATACGGAGATTCTAGAGGCTTCTTTTCGTGGCACCAACGAAGGGAAAAATGATCATCACAACAAGGGTTACAACCTAGAACGAATAGAATTTTGTTTTGGCACACTTAGAATTTTGGATCTCTCTCCATACACCTTTTGCCTTAGGTTCTCTTGTGATTTGGATAAATGTGTGCTGTACTAAATGATATTGTCTATTTTACCTGGATTGAGATTTTAGAGTTTGTAGAAAAAAAACTAATTTTTTGAATAAATGTCTTCATATTGACAATATTTTATTTTTGAGCTTTAAATGGAGAAATTACACGATTGAAATATATTATGTGAACTTAATTTGAAATGTGTGTGAAATGGATATATTAGGGCTTTATTTATGATTTGGAAAAAATTGTATATTTTGAGTTAGTGATGAAATTGAATATATTATTTTGTGATGATGAGATCAAAGTTGAGTTAATTAAATTTTTTTAATATAAATGTAATATGAAGAAATTACATGATAAAAATATATTATGTGAATTTAATTTGAAGTGTATATTGAAATGAATATATTAGGATTTATTTATGATTCGGGAGAAATTGCATATTTTGAGTTAATGGTGAAATTGAATGTCATCTTTGTGATAATGAAAAAGTTGAGCTAATTGAGAAATTTTAATATAAATGTGATGTGGAATATTGGTATGAATATTGGGAATAAAAAGGAGTATTATTGATGAAATTGGCTTATGTTAATGTATACGGGATAGGACTTCACTTGACGGGGTAAAGCGCTTGGTGTGCATGAGTGCGTGTGTTGTGGTTTGAACTTAGTTGGTTATGGAAAATAAGCGTGGTACGAGATATAAATCGGTGAAAGATCGTAAACTTGTACAAGGGTTGGAATTGCTTGGTCTCTCGGTTTAATAGCCATAAAGACAAAGGTTTAATAGCCTCTAGGTTTCTAGTGTCCATGGAACTTCAAGTTATGTTTGATTGGAAACAGTGAGGTTTACGAAGACTTCTATCTGATCACTGTCCAAATCTATTGGGTTCTGATGATCTTGATTGGGGTTCTAGGCCTTTTATGTTCTTTGATTCTTAGCTGAGATTCCCAAACCTCCACAAGGTGATCAAAGCTTAATGGAATAAGAACGTCCATCAGGGGTGGGTAGGTCATGTCCTTATGCTGAAAATGAGGGACATCAAGCAAATCATAAAACTTTGGAGAAAGAGAGGTGCAATAGCAATAGGCCTCTCTAAAGAACATATCTGTTGAGCTCGATAGGCTTGATGGTATAGCTGAAAGGTGGGCTTTATCAAAAGCAGAAAGAATGCAAAGATCAATTTCAAAAGGGAGTCTATGGGAACATTTAGCTAAGGAAGAAACAACGTGGAGGCAAAAAATTAGGATTTCTTGGTTGAAAGAAGGGGACTTGAATTCAAACTTTTTTTATTTGTCTACAAAGAAGAGATTTTTGAGGAACTCCATCAATCAGGTTGCAGTTGAGGATAGAATTTTTAGCAAACCTGAAGATGTGAAAGATGAGATTGTAAGACCAAGCATTCAAGGGCCTTTTTACAAAAGTCTCTCTAAGAGTAAGGCTGATCTGTTAGAAAAGGAATTCACAGAAGAGAAGATTGGTGCTGCAGTAGCAAACTGTGCTAGGAAAAAAGCACCAGGCTCAGATGGCTTCAACTTCACTTTTATCAAAAGATTCAGGAATATGCTCAAACCAAATATCTTGAAATTCAGGAAGGAGTTCCATAGGAATAACAGATTGACTAAAGGGATGAATGCCACTTTTTTTGCTCTTATTCTTAAATGCGACAACCCCCAAAACTTTAATGATTACAGACCCATTAGCCTGATGATTTCAGTATATAAAATCTTAGCAAAATTGTTGGCAGGAAAGTTGAAGAAGGTGATGCATGACATTATTGAGGGGAGGTAGACTACTTTTCTGCAAGGCAGACAAATCATGGATGTAATTCTTATAGCTAATGAAGTTATTGACCTATGGAGAAGACAGGAGAAATCAAGATTTGTGTTCAAGGTGGATTTTCATAAGGCCTATGGTAGTCTTAACTGGGATTACATTCTAGAAATGCTGAGCAATCTAGGGTTTGGTCGAACATGGATCAAATGGGTTAAGAAGTGTATATCCATAGTCACTCTTTCAGTCTTAGTAAATGGAGTCACAAAAGACTTTCCTATGGGTAAAGGAATTAGACAAGGTGATCCTCTATCCCCTTTTGTTTTTGACATTGCAGCAGAGGCTTTTAATTTTCTCATCCAGAGGGCTATATTAGGCAAGGTCTTATAAAGGGGGTGATGCCAGGGAGTAATGGGGTGAACCTAACTCATATGCAATTGACAGATGACACCCTATTTTTCTGTCAAAATGACCCCAAAGAACTGAGAAACATCAAGAGAATCCTCAAATGCTTCGAGCTAGTCTCAAGGCTAAAAGTAAACTTTCACAAATGTTTGTTATGTGGTTTTGGAGTGAGTGGAGACAGATGCTCTAGAATTGCAAAGTCTCTATGCTGCAAGTGTGGGGATCTTCCTTTCAAATACCTGGGCATTCCTTTGAGAGCCAATCCAGATACAGTGAAGATTTGGGATCCAGTTGTAGAAGCTTTCAAGAAGAAGCTGAAAAATTGGAAGAGGAGATACCTCTCCTTTGCTGGAAGAGTGGTACTGATTAAGTCCACTCTCTCCAATCTCCTTATATTCTACCCTTCTATCTTCAAAATACCGAGAAAGATATGTTTAATTCTAGAAAAAATTTAAAGGAGTTTTCTCTGGGGAGAAGAGGAAGGGAATAGGAAATTGCACGTTGTGGGTTGGGACAAAATCCTAACCAGCAAAGACGAAAGAGGTTTGGGGTGGCCTCTTTGCAGATAAAAAATCAAGCCCTGTTATCAAAGTGGTGGTGGAGGTTTGGTTCTGAAAAGGGAGCACTATGGAGAAGAGTTATATGCTCTACGTATGGTCTAGACTTGAAGGAGTGGTTCCCAAGGTTGGTAAGGAGATCACAGACATCTGCAATTTGGAGGGCTATAGTCGACCTTGAGGTTCCTAAAAATCAAATAGTAATGACCATCCTCTCAAAAAACTTCTAGTTAAAGGTGAGAGATGGTAAACAAATCAGATTCTAGTTAGACCCTTGGGCTGAAGCCAAAACTCTAAAAGAAACCCATGGCAGACTTTATAGAATTGCTACATAGAAAGAAATCTCTCTGCATGAAGCTTTAGCAAAGACCATTCAAAATTATTCAGGGGACTATAGAAGGGAAGGCATTTTCAGAAGAAGCCTCTTCATTTGGGAGAATGAACAATGGCAATCAATCTTTTAAAGAATGGGTAGCCTATCAGTTAATTTGTCTCATGCAGACAAATTAGCCTAGAAGGGAGAGAAGGGTGGTTGTTTCTCAACTAAGTCTTTTCTCAGACAATATGGTGAGGATAATGCTTTGATTCTGGAGAATGTTGGAGTCATATGGTGTCTTCCAGTTCCACCTAAATGTAAATTCTTATGTTGGAAGGCTTTGTTAGGCAGAATTGCTACTAAAGAGGTTTTAGCAAAACGTAACGTGCTTCCACAAGCAGTTAGTTTGAATTATGTTCTATGTAGAGGAGAGGTTGAAACGGTGGATCACTGTAGATACCCCAATTTGACCTCGCCAACCTTAGGTTGATCTGGGTGAATCTGATGATGAAAACAAGTAGAATGGTGTTTCTGAACAATTCTCGAAAAGTGATCCAAGTTCAGTGATTTGAATTTAATGATCAAAACCATCGAACCAATGAAATCACCTTGAACTATGGAACCGCCAGCTTTGATTGTGGCGACCTAAACAAGAATTTCTTAGAAACCCTAGCCAAAGTGGCAACACCACATTTGAACCATGGGGTCGCCAACTTTACTATGGCGACCGCCATAAGAACTTCTTGAAAACTTGTTTTTTGTGGCACCACTCACTACATACATGGCGACCATCAACTCCAAATGGCTTGACGTGTCCCAAAATGTGTCAACATCTCATTGGTTGAAGAATTCTATAAATACCGTACGTCTAGCACATTTTTCAAGGGAAGAGAATTTAGAGTGAGAGATACCCTACCAAAGTACCGAAAGAGTACGAATCTCGACGTCGACACCCTGCCGAAGCATCGAGAAATTAACTACCGATACTGAAACCCTGACTCACCTACACTTGGATTGGATCACTGCTTAAGGAATTGAACTGTCGATCACTATTCCCGGACTCGAAGATTCACTTGCGATCTAGGTATTCTGTTTGAATTTTTGATTTTTCTATATCTATTTCTTCTCTCTTGGAGTGACTGGGTTATTTCAACTGTTTTTTTATTCCACATACTTGATTAGTACCATTTGTGTAGTTAATTCAATTGTTTTTATTCAATTAGATCATAAATTTTAATTTGTTTATGCTAAACATGTTTAGGTTATGTTAAACTAGTTGAATTCGTGTTTATTTTACCTATATTGCACATTTGCACTTAACACGTTAATTCAACAAAATACTACTAACATATTTGGCAATTACGACTTACAGTTTTATTAATGTCATAACCAATGTATTTATATTCATATGGTTGTAATCGTCAATATTAGATCTATATTTTTTAATTAAATAGTTATTATGCCATAATATAATAGTTGTTATTTTAATACAATAGCTTTTGTTTAGATCTTTTCTAATTGCATTTCTTTTATTTTTCTTTTCTTTTACTTTGTTTAACACCAAAATTTACAAAATCTATTAATTTTGGCTTAATTTCCCTTCTTGTAGCATTTCTTCCACTTTTTCTTTATTTTATCCAATTTTTGTATAAAACCTATATTATCCCTAATAATAGTTAGATTTCTTTCCTTTTCTTTTAATACTAATCATTCAGTTTTTATTTTATCCTTTTCAACAACCCTTTTAATTTTGGTTTAATCTTTTTTTTTGTAAATTTTCTTTTAATTTCCTTTCTTTTGATTAAATCTTGGAGCATTTTTTTTTGACAAAAACATAAAATTCTTGTTATTAGTTACATTATTTTCTATATTATTAAGCTTTTTAATATAGATTTTTTCATATACCTTTTTTTATTTTAGTTTAGTATTTCTCTTTAGTAGAAGTTAATCATGTTAATGTAGTTTTAGTTTATTTGGTAATATGCATGATAATTTTAAAGTATGTTTTGTTTAAAATTCATTTAAAATCATGTTTAGAATAGTTTGCTATTTTAGTTATTTGATAATATTGTTAGTAAATTTATGTTTATTTTTTAGTATGCTTTGTTTATTTTTGTTTTTTTTATTTGAATCATGCTAATTTTGATAGCATTGCATGTTGATTTTTTTTCATGTATCATTTAATTAGAAATTACATGTCGTAGGATTTAAATTTTTGTTTTCTTATTGCTTTGATTTGATATTCTATATACATATGCTATATATTTTTTTATTTGATTTTAGATGTTTTTTCTTCGTCTATCCGAGCTACTAACATCACCAGTAGCTAAACCAATTAATATTATTGCTTAGCATCCTGAGATGCACAATGGTATTTCGTAGCACAAACTATGAAGCGTAGCTCTTATTACGAATAAAAATATTCCATAACACAAACTATGACAGTAGTCCTGACTACACAAATATGTTATAATGGTATAGACCATGAAGACAATACAGACTATGTAGTTCAACACAGACTGAACAAAGCCAAATATATATAACGCAGACTATATCAACATAAGATTTTTTTGAGAATCGAGAAACTATCCTAGAGACAATGAAGGTACTGACAGTATAATCCTGCACTGAAAATTGGGAGACGTGTGGCTTGGTGACTAAGGAAATGACTTGTTAAACCGCGTGGATCCACCCACTTGAGTCACTCAAGTGAACCCCGAGTCACTCGACTCGAGTGGGGCGGGTACTTGATTCGAGTAGGTCGAACTACCCTCTCGGGGCACCCACTGGCCGACCTAATTGAGTTGGATTAAAACACTGATCGGTTGATTTTCGAATATAATCTCTTGATTCTGCGAGATCACCTTTCATGATCTGATTAAATCTCTCGAAGAGTTTTATTCTAATTCTAACAAACTTTATCAATGGTTATAAATATAAGAGATAATTGTGCGTTCGAGAATAATCAGATTAGAGAGCTTAATACTAACTGTTCATACTGCCAATATTCTAACTAGATTAGGATTCTCTTTAACCCAATTACCGTCTTATTTCGTTTTGTATTTTTTGACTATTTCACATATTTTGCCTCTTTATAGTTGTTTATTATTTATTTATTCTGCTAGAACTACAAGTTCAAAGTGTAAAACCAATACATTTTTTATATTCTTTAATTTTCTGAAAATTAAATTTAAAATTATCTCTTATTTTGTTATTAAAGAATAACAAACATATTGATATGAATATTCATTTTAATACAGGAGAACTCATACATGAAAAAAGTTCATATTTCGTGCTCACTAAATTCTCTATTTTTCTTTTAAGAATTTTTTCAGTAAACTTTTTGTTTGATTTTGGTAAAAGAGATTACTTTTCAAATTTGTTTCGATGAGACAAATAAAAAAATATTTTTTTGATGAAAGACAAAAAAACATTTATTACAACAAAAAATGCAAAAAAGGAAAAAAGACACCCCAAACAAGATTTTAAAAAAAATTATAGTTAACTTTATAAAGATTTTTATAAAAAAAAAAAAGAAACTAATTTTTTTATACGTATCGACAAGGCAAATCCAAAAGAAATTTCTTTTATAACTACAAACTCAAAAAACTAAAGAACTAATATATAAACACCTCAAATCACACTGTATCTAGCATCTTAAGCTCCTATTTGGCGCCTCTAAAACAATTATTATGTTTTTTTAACAAAATAGCCAATTTTTAAAATAAAGTGTTTAGTATTTCTAAAAAAATTTACTAATTTTTTAATATATTTTTTAAAAAGAGAATCTATAAACATCCCGAACACTTAAGTTTTTCTGAGTAAAATAATTATAATATTTTTAATTAAAAAACTAACATACTCCTAAAATAAATAAAAAAAGTCATGCATTATTCCAAATACAACCGTTTAAAAGTAAAAAGCAAAATTTATTAGATATTTCATTATAAAATAAAATTACTCTTAATAAATTACTTTTATTTTGGCACTGATCACGTGTGCTGTATTTATAGCTTGTTTAGGATAGCTTTTAAATTTAATTTTTAAGAGATTTAATTTTTTTATTTTAAAAATGAATAAGAAAAAGTGAGTGGGTTTAAGATAATTTTAAAAAAAAAAATATTAAGAAAAAATAGAAAAAAAAACTTTTTTTTAGTTGTCTTAAAAATCGTA
The DNA here is from genome assembly GCA_034768845.1 of Heliamphora exappendiculata. Lineage (NCBI taxonomy): Eukaryota > Viridiplantae > Streptophyta > Magnoliopsida > Ericales > Sarraceniaceae > Heliamphora > Heliamphora exappendiculata. The sequence continues at coordinate 11,063 of JAOTRH010042340.1, forward strand.
TAAAAATGGAATTTCAATCAAATCAACTTAAAAGTTGAGGTTTTTAGAAAAATTAGCTTTTTTTTAATATCCCAAACAAGGCCTTAGTTCTCCATCAATATTTGAATTTTGCATGTTTGAGCGCACATGTGGTGATGTCGTGTATTTATGGCTTGTTTTGGAACGCGGATGACAGGAGGAATTGTTTTCGTTGATTCAGAAATTGTCTCTCGGTATTAATATTAGATTTTTATTCATGGTACTAATAATGTTAGATTTTTTTAGTGTTATTAATAGCAGAATTTAAATTATGATTATTTTATTTAATAATTAAAAATAATTTTATAATTTTTATTTTATTTTTATTTTATTTTAATTAAATACGAATTAAAATTTTCACTTGACATATAATTTATTTTATAATTCTCTTATAATAAAAAAAAAAATATAATTTATAATATTATTTATCTCTTTTATTTTATTTAATTTCATATAATATGTCAAACGAACTCTTAGTGTTTGACTCTATTTGAACTTGACCAAACAGTTCAAATAGTTTAGAGAAACGTAGGGCAAACGTAGGTAGGGCTTGGCTTGTTTCCAGACGAACAAAAAACTAGACCAAACAGTTTAGAGAAACGGTGCCGTTTTTAATTCATTGGAAGAATCCCACCTTTGTGGGTTTCTCTTCTTCTTCTCTACAAAATGTTCACACAAAACGTTACAGAGAAACCACACATGTCGACTGTTGCAGTAAGAGAAAATATGGCGGGAATAGAGGGTGAATCGTTTGTGAGGGACTGTTGCCCGTTGACCTATGGTCACCCACCATTGATTCTGGCATTTAAGCCGTTGGAGAAAACGGAAGAGAGAGAGAGAGAGAGAGAGAGAGAGAGAGAGAGAGAGAGAGAGTGGCTCTGGGTTATATGATATCTCAGAATTTGTATAGCACTAGGCGCAACAAAGAGGAAGAGTTTTCCAGGGAGCTAATTAGTTAAGAATCCAAAACAAATTAAACATAAGATTCAACATCATTTTCATGTCACTTCTCCACAATTTTCTCATCAACCAAACGGAGTGTTGGCCAATTTCTCTAACAAAATTTTATGCCTTTTCAGAAATTTCCAACAGAACAATGAACACGGACCTGAGAAATCAAACAACGAATTGAATTTCAAGAAAACGATTTATTTATATAATTGCCTTAACTAGTCCCTCAGTCCCTAGAAATCAATAGGACCCAAGTCACCCAACTCTATTCAACAGAAGAGAGCGAAATAGAGGAAAATGTAAAGAAACTCACTGGTTGCCTCCACAAACGCAAGCAAGAAATAGAATCCATAGAGAGTGAGTTTTGGAGAAGACTTGGATTTAGTGATGAAGTACAAGAAACCAATGTAATTGGAGAGAGAATGAGCAAAGAGCTGTGAAGCTATGCTCTGTGAATCAATGGTGGGTGACCATGGGTCAACGGGCAACAGTCCCCCACCGACGATTTCCCCTCTATTCCCACCATATCTTCTCTTCCTGCAACACTCAGACATGTGTGGTTTCTCTGTAAGGTTTTGTGTGAACATTTTGCAAAAAATAATAAGAAGAAGAAGAAGAGGAAGCCACAAAGGTGAGGCTCTTCCAAAGAATATAAAACGGCACCATTTCTCTAAACTGTTTGGTCCAGATTTTTGTTCGACCGGAGACAAGTCAAGCTCTTAATTTAACTACTTTATCCAACAAATCTCATATAGGTAGTCGGTCAGAGATGCTCTAACAAGGCCGGAAGGCGGGAACACGCCGGGGCGTGAAAAATTGCCTCTTTCTAGCTATTGCACTGAGGACGTTCTAGTTGGCCTTGTTGGCTTTCGTGGATAGTCCAAATCCAAATTCAAAGAGAGGATCATAATGTGGATCACCAACGTTCATCGGCAGCTGATCAACGGTCTTGAACCAAGTGATCGGAAGCTTGCCGGTGAAGCCATAGTCGCCGAACAAAATATCAGCGACACCTTGGGCTTCAGTCCCCGGAAGCCAAGCAGCTACAAGCGCATCCATGGCGGCGACGTAAGGTTGGATCACAACCGAGCGACCCGAAATAACGATAACGACACATTTCGAGGTCCCGCAGACGTTTCCGATGGTTGTCGGACCCGGGTCGGGGATCGTCAAGTTTGAGCTGTCGCCATTTGTCTCTGCATATGGGTGCTCTCCTACTACGACAATGGCGTAGGAAAATTTACCGGACTTGACGAAGTTAGCGTTTGGGTTCTCTTGGTAGACGACTTTGGTCGCTGGATCAACGGTATTTTTAATGGCGGTGAGGATTGTTGTACCTATATACACATGAAAAATTGATTTGTTGTCTTAGTCAAATTGAAATATGTATAGGCCTTGTTTGGGCTAAATGTGACAAATTTTGTTTTCTTTTGTCTTTATTTAATTTTTTTTATTTTTTAACTGAATGTTTTTTTTTTCAATCGTCTAAATGAAATGAATTTAAAAAATAAAAAAGTATAATTAAAAGATAAAAAAAGTATACTAAATACGAAAATAAACAATATAAAATTTAATTAATTTATTTATTTTGGTTTATTTTTGTTTTTTTTAAAATTTTTTTATATTTTAATTAATTTTTTTTATTTTTTCGACTCATAATTAAAAAGTATAATAATTTAATTAAATAATAAATTTTTTTATTAAAAATAAAAATAAATAAATAAACAATTATTCTGGTCATAATATATGCATTATGCATCCACCTTTGTTCCATAGCTAACTACTCATACCGCTGTTTTTTTTTGTTTTTTGATAAAAATATGTTCTGTTCAAAACAATAAAAATAATTCATATTTTTATGGATAAAAAGTAATAACTGGCCACTGATTCTATAGTTTAACTCTGTGTAGTTAAACTATTTCATCACATATTTCATTTTGAGCCATGGGCTTGTTAGATAATTTAAGTTTCTCCTTAGAAGTTAGAAATTCATTACTATGGTTCCGTTTGGGATAATAATTTATTTGTTTATTTTTTATTTATTTTTATTTTTAGTACATTTTTTTATTATTTGGTTAAATTATTATTTTTTTACTCATCTTATTGAGAAGGGTGGAAAAATAAATATTTTTGATCAAAATATCAAAAAGTTAAAAAAATTTAATAAGTCAAATTTTATGTTATTTATTTTCGTTTTTAGTAAATTTTTAATTATTTAATCAAACTTTTATACTTTTTTATTCTTCTCGTTGAAATGAGCTAAAAATTTATGTTTTTTAATCAAAATATAAAAAAATTCAAAAAAAACAAAAATTAACCAAAACACAACTTATTCTTGCCACGAGTAATAAAATTATAAAACAATTAGCTCAAAAAGTAAAACAGAAGTCAATAAAAACAAAAATAAGGTATTTTTAGTTAAAACAACTTTTTTTAGTGAAATTTTTTCTAAACATTGATAACATAAAATTTTACCTTTCAGATACGTTGGGATGATAAGGTTCGAAAAAATAAAGAATTTAAACCCAAATATAAAAAAAAAAAAATCTACTTCTTCTTAAACTCATCTGGCCATGAGTAATAAAAAATAAGTTACTTTTGACTAAAAATAACTTATTTTTGTCTTTTTTTAAAAAAAAATATTTAAAAATTACTTTTTGAAATTGATTGTGACGAGAAGAATTGAAAAAAAAGAATTTGGACCCAAATATTAAAAAAAAATTAAAAAAGAAAAAAAAGAAGCTATTTGGGGGAAAATAAGTTTACCAATTGTGAGGTTATTGCCACTAACACCCTGCCACTCACTTGTCCACTTGTCCACTTGTCCACCCTCCACACTGGTAACCAAGATTATGTGCATGACTTCCTGCAACAGGTATTTTCGATGTCTTCTTAGGAAGTGGCAGAATCGGCTGGTCCGCAGCTCCACCGTTCTTCAGCAGCACCATAGATTTTCTCACTGCTTCCCTACCTAATTCCCTGTGCTCCTGTTTATGTTCCAATGTCACCACCAGCCACCAGGTAATTCTTTTCAGTTTTGAGACTCTCTCTCTCTCTCTCTCTCTCTCTCTCTCTCTCTCTCTCTCCATAATTTTAAATAAGAGCCAACACGAAAATTTTGAACATTTAATATTAATATTTCTTAATGTATCAATTAATACTATTTAATGTATCATCGTTCTATTGATAACTTAAAAAGAAAAGATATTTGTACAAAAAAGACAAATTGTGTTGGATATTTGTATCGGACACTAATACTTTTAAATACTTTTAAGTTTATATTTGATATTTTTTAAACGTGTTTTAATTAAAAAAATTAAATTTATAATGTTATACATTTTTTTGACAATTAACGAAAATTTCAACGACACTTCTTCACATCTCGAAACGCATTGTATCTGATAAAATTTTTTTATAGTACATAATAATATTTTACACCATTCAAAATGCATGTTATGCACACTAAGTATGTTTTTAAATATTTATAATTTAAATATAATTTTTTTAATTTTATTAATAATATATTGTATATTTTTAGCCATCACTCAGATAAATTGTTTACATAATTAATATATAATAAATATATAAAAATATAAAATTTTAATATATTCTAGATGTATTGTATTTTGTATTTTTTTAAATAAATTAACGTGTCAATAAATTAAATATAAAATTTTAATTTGTGTATTGTACTATTTAACCGATTCCTATACGTAATCCGACGTCACAATTTAAAACTCTTCGTAACCCAATAATCAAGAGACTGACCTGAGTTCCTAGCTGATTGCCAGGGCGATGATCGGCAAACGGGTTCTCAAACAGAAACATGACGAACTTCACGCGCAGAATCCTCCTCACTGCGTCGTTGATTTGGCTCATGGGAATGATGTTCTTCTTCACCAATAGGGTTAGACCGTCAAGAAATTCAGTGTAATTGAAGGGAACCATAACCTGCAAATTTCAATGCGGCGGCCATGGATGCATGAAATTAAGCTCTGACAGCAAAATCTGTTTAATATAAAGCACGAGAGGGCGAGAGAGAGAGTGAGATAGAGCAAGTAGAATCAAACCATGTCAATGCCGGCTTGAATTCCAGCTTGGATGGAGTATGTGTAGTTTGCATCAGGAGGGGAAGTGATCCAATCAATCCCCCCCATATCTGAGATGACAAAACCCTGAAAGGATTTCACCATTTTTCTGTTATGATAGGACGTATATAGCTAGAATTATAAAGAAAACTATTAGATTAGTTGCTTTTGTTAAGAACAAGAGAGACAAGTTGAAAGCGAAGGCATAAACAGGGAAATTCATTACTTACCCTGAAACGCAGGGTGTTCTTGAGAAAACCGGTGATGAGAGGGCGGTTGGCGTGCATTTTGATGCCGTTAAGGCTGGAGTAGGAGACCATGACGGTGGCGACACCCTTGATGACGGCGTCGTAGTAAGGCGGCATACGGGTGGCAAGCAGTCCGTGCCAGCTTATTGCGGTGTTATTAGCGTTGATGCCTTCTGTCGTTCCGCCGTCGCCCACGTAGTGTTTAGCACATGCCGCAACTTTTGTTCTATAAAATCAATACAAGAAAATCAATGCCAGAAGAATTTAGGAAATTTGCAGAATTATTGTGAGTTAATTGTTAAGTGGTGAGAAAAATTACGATTTTGGGTTAACCGCTCGAGCGACTGTGGGTTTGCCCGAGCGGGCTAGCACGGTGGTAGTCTCGGGTTAGGGGCGACTTGTGATGCTCCAAAACTCGAGGACATCTAGAGCGACAATTAACTAATAGGGCTGTAAAAATTAAATAACAATAATACCCATACATGTCAAAAAGTAAATAAATACGTAGAGTTATATAGTATAAACTTAAATAAATTTTTTTTCGAAATACATCAAATAATACAAGAAAACAGGTAGATAACCGCAGAACTGGTACTGCGTGACCGAGGAAGATATGGGATGAAAGCGTGAAACTCTTAATCAAGGTTCTATATCCGCGTCAACGTACTCGTCAATAAGTTCTTCTAACTCTTCAAAACTTGGTATGGAATGCCAAAGAAACTCACACAAACATACAAATATTTCTCATATAACAGGTCGATCATAACACGACAGATAAAATAGCAGGTTAATTATGACAGTGATTATGATGAGAAATGATGCAACCAATTTAATTTATAATCTAATTTAAATTTAAGTTATTCTAAGTTCTCCCAACCGAGGTGAACCATCATACCCCATGATCCAAATTATGTTGACCAAGTCTACCGACCGACGACAAAGAGCGTTCCTTAAGCCATCGAATGACTACGTAACGGACTAAATGTCCAGTCGGGTCATCACTAACAACAAGAGCGTGGACAAGTCAACACTTTAGGCCATCGACTCTCAGTCAAGGTCAAACGCGGGATCGCGAAATCTAACTCCTATTATTATGCCATTCGAATCGCTTTCACAAAAAATATACATCATAAACAATATGGTGAATTTAGCACTTGGAGCAAAATTATGCCAAAACAAATCAGGACATATAACCAATATCATAATATTCCAATTTCATCAATCATGATACCAGTCCTAATGTTCAATTTTCATTATTTTTCTTAAAATCATTAAGTGAACCCCGTAAAGTCCATCCCAATAATGATGTGGCATAATATAATATGTTAAAGTTACGATTTTTTAACTTACATGAAAATTCATGCATGGATATGATTATTTAGCATGTAAAATAAAAAGTGCACCAATTAATTTAAAGTCACCTCAAAACACTTAGGCTAAAACACAATGTGCATAGATAAACACTTTAACCAAATTTGCATGTAAATAATTTAATTACTAAAATCATGTAAATATATATCAAGGCAATATTACGAATTCTAATTATTTAATCATGCATAACACAACATAGGAAATCCAAAACAACGGCATTAGCACTAAATCACATTTAACCACAGTCAGAATTTTTAAGTTTTAGCTACAAGCTTTAGGGTCTTTAAAATACTTGGACTCGGAATTAAAATATGAGATTTGATAGGCACCCTATTTAAGATGTTCTGAACACTTTTTATATTTTGCACTTTTTAAAATTTTTTCTTTACGGCCTCGATTTTGAAATTTTTTTTTTTGTGACAGTGCAGAGAAGAATTTTCAGAACAGTGGCGCGAAAACTCAATGGCTTCAAAAATAAAAATGAGGACTTAGACTTAAAAATTTATTTTTAAAATTTTTACAGTAGTAGATCTATGAGTTTAGAAGCTCTGGGACTTATCCTTATAGTTGTTTCATTTTTATTGAATTTATTATGAATATTCTATCAAATAGTATCCAGATTCGATGCATTTAGGGAGAATCATTGTCAATTTCTCTATACACATGAAAATGGGTTTTTTTTCTAGTGGGGTTAGAAAGATAAGATATTTTATCTATTCAATCACATAAAAATCATACAGAGAGCTTACTTTTACAGTAAATAGAGTGGATTCAAAGTGGTTTGTCTAGACAGCTATTTTAACCTGATTTACTTATCTATTTTTAGAAAAATAAGAAAAAAGATTTAGACCTAAAAAAAATTTATGCATGTAAATAATATACATATAAAATTACAGTAAAAATTTTAAAAATTTTAGATGAGTGTAGATCACTCAAAATAAGTGACAAAAATCAAATTTTTGACAAAAATCCTTCCTGGACAGATTTGAGTATGAAGAAAATATGAGTTTTCTTGGCTCATAGGCCCATGGCCCTTGCATGCATAGCTATATTTCTCATATATATGGTTTATATATGAGCTATTTACTATTTGCATGGATTAAAAATAGGAGAAGATGGTGGATGGTTGAGGAGAAAGAAAGAACAAAAAATAAATCTCAAAATCACATCTCATGAGTTTGAGTATGGATCTTGGATTTTAGTGAGATTAGTAGATAAGAGAAGACTTGTAAATGAAAAAAAAAATGCATAAAGATGTTGTTTCTACCTTGGAGATGCTTGATGGATGATGGATATGGTTGCATCTTAAACAAGAACACCAAGAAAACTTGAAGAATTTAAAAAACACACTATAGGTCTTGTTTTTCTCTCTCTAACACACTCTTGTTTTTCTCTCCCTAACACACTCTTGGAACATTTAAAAAATACAAAACACAAATATGAGAGAGGGAGAGAGTTATAGCCGAAAATGGGAGGGGTTGGGTCTCTTTTAAAATCAATTTTATAGAAAAAATGAGGGTCATGACGTGTGTAAGGTCTATGGAGGCTTATACCCACTAAATTTGCATGCATGCCTTACAAAATAATAAAAAAATTAGATTGAGTGTTTGAGAGACTATAATGTCCCGCCAAGAAGTGTATTTTGGCTCCAAGTTTGAATTTTGATTGTATTATATTGTCATATTATATACTTAATGATATATATGTATTACATTGTTCAAGAATTGTATCTAAAAAGTAACTTAACGTATATTTTTAACTATGAATATTAAGGATTTGAATTAATATAATAATTTTAAGTGTTGTACTTAATGTTTATATTTTAGTTCAATCATAGCATTATTTAGTTGTGGTGATTAGATTAAATTTTGATTTTTATATAATTTTGTAACTTGATGTATATTTTTAATTTTTTTATTCTAGTTTTAATTTAATTTTGATGAATTTAGATTTTAAAACTCAATTTCATAATTTAATATTATTTTATTATTATTTAATTATTTATATGTTTTATTAAGTCTCTTTATATTAATATACAAGTTGACTCAAAATTATATTAATATATTAAATTATTGATTTTGATTATAATATTAGGTTGTAGAGACTTATATATACACATATACGTTTATATAATAAGTTACTTTTGTCTCTTTGATTGATATATACACTAAAATAATTTTTACTTTTGATGATTTTATTTGGTTGTAGAGATTCTCTTTGGTATGCATATATATATATATATATATATATATACACTTGTGTAAGTAAGACTTGTGTTGGAAATTGTGATTGTGTATTTATTTAGTATTATTATTGTTTTGAATTTTGTTGTAAAAAC